>QTSX02007264.1:0-194902 GCA_014839935.2 Entomophthora muscae
GATAACCTCAACAGAGGACCCACTCCCCATCAACTCCCCCGTCTGAGTCCTAGCTGGGAACAGAAAGAAGCTAGACTCAGTACACAGAGGAACAGGAAGAATCATCAGATACCAACCAGACAGGAACACCTACCTGGTTAAGTTTCAGAGTGTCATGAATGACATTTCAATACTTGTATTGAAAACCCAAGAGTTAAATCCCGGTTCCCAGAAGGCAAATCCAACCCTCCAGACCAGTCCAGGACCCGCCAATCCATTAAAAGATGGGCTCAAATCAGTAAATCACTCCACGTTCTGCCGGCCTACTACAAAGGACCCTTCAAAAACGACTTGAGTCACACAAAGTGGATGGGGACCGCCAACTTGCTAAATTGCGTACTCGAGTTAACAAGTTACTCCAAGACCCGCCAGTCTCCCAAGGACAATTCCCCAAATAGTCATCAGATTGATGCTAACCTGGAGCCACCAAAGACCTAAACCTATGCAGCAGTTGCAGCTTGCCTTAAGGAGGTTAAACCAAACCCTATTCTCAACTCTGCCAATGACCTTCCGGCATGCCGCCCAGAGAGGGTAGTACAATTGAACTACTCAGGTGACATGGTGAACAGTGGTAGCAGAATGAAGCATTGTCACTTCTATTCACCAGAGCAGGCACTACCTGAACCTCCCGCCCCTGAGACTCTAAGCCAAGATCAATGCCCTGCCAGTACCTTGTCCGCAAACCTGAACCCTGCAAAAATTGAAGGAGCGAAATCCTATGGTATAAAAACCCCGGCAGTATGGTGAAGACCACATCATCATTTTTGATAATAAAGTTTTATGACCCTTTGGTTCAAAAAAAATCTTACCCTATCTAGTCTTAGTGATCTTTCATCTTAATTCCAGTCAAGTAGACCACCAGGCCGCCGCCCTCCCCCAAGACCAACCTGCCAAATTGTCCCAGGCATTATACCGTCCCCCGGGAGCCCCCTTTGGACCTGTGCATTTTACTGAATACCCCCAACCTGGCCTATTCAGAGTACAACTTGGAGACTATCTTCATTGCCAACCCCTTGGCCAGGACTAGAGAAACCAAATACATAGGACACAAAGGAAAGTGGTATAAAAGACCGCCAAGATTGTTCAAAGACAAGTACAATTATCTGCCTGCCTACTTTGTTCCTATGACTCCTCCCTTAACCCCACAACCAGACTGCCTGCTGAAACCTACTGCCGCAGCCAAGACCACCTCTACCAACTGTTTGGAGTACTCATCATTACTTTGACGGGTTTGGTAGATTATGTGGTCCCCAACTCTGGACCCTGGTCCTTACTCAGGCGTTCTGTATCTTATATTATCAAGTTAGCACCCATTCTATGGTGGACCCTACCCGCCGGCTTGGCCGCACCTCACCCCAAGCTGCCCAATGCCTCTACCTACAACTGGCTTCCTTACACAGAGTGCCAAAGAGCCTATCACCAAAAAGTATCACAGATTTTGCCTCCACCCTAGCAAAGGAGAACACTTGACCCAGTTGGTGCCCACTAGTAAACAACTCCAGGAACATCAGGCGGCAACTGTCAAGACAAAGCCCCCTCCTGATGTACCTGAGTAACCCCTTAAGGGAGGGGGTGTGTTGAGAACCTAGATGTACAAGTATTCTGGCTATTGCCATCACACCTAACATCCAGTCATTGCCCAATTTGATGCCTTTCTAATATACCATTTGACATACCAGAAATGGCAACAAACCAATATCACATGACTGTCCAGGTATCCAGCAACTCAAACCCATCCAGCACATGACCAGCCCCTGAGTTTGATACAACTAAAATCCCTTCCACAGCTAAAGATATATAGGTCTAAAGTATTATCCAATAAAATATACTTCTTCTCTTCCTAATTCTTTATTCAAAGCTTCCCTAAAAGGCGCTCCTTATCAATTCCTTGGAGTGTCTTGAGTCTGCCAGGGTAACTGGCCATCTCTGAGTCATGATAGTCTTTGAGTTCTTTGGTCCTTGTCTTGCCTTTTGGTACATATATACAGTTATGTAGTAGCAGGGTAGATCATTCCGATGAGAATCCTTTCTTGTGGTGGCAGCTCTCTGGGTCTGCAATCAAGTCAACAATAAGTTCTGCTGAGTGCTTGTCTAGTTTCTCCACCTTAATTATGTTGGGGGTGTGGGCCATGATCTTCATGTACATCAGTTGTATGCCTAGGCTGGCAGGAGCAAGGAGTACATGGGTGTTGTGATCCTTGGTCTCAGATATGGAGGGAATCATATCTGCTCTTCTACTCAGTGCGCCAGGTACTATATTGACTTTCCCAGGTTTATAGTCAATTTTCAGGTTGTAGTTGGCCATTTCTAGAGCCCATCTGGCATGTCTCTGGTCCAGCTGTCTGGGTTTAAAGAAGCAAACCAAGTTCTTGTGGTCAGTTAAAACTTTTACTAGGAATTTAGCGCCACATAGATGCCAGCACCAATGTTTCAGGGTCTTCATTATTGTAAGTATCTCCTTATTTTATATTGGGTAGTTATTTTTGGCAGGCAGCATCTTCTTGGATTAATATGCTACAGAATGTAGCATACTATCTTCTCCTTCCTGAAGAAGGAACCCATCCACTGCAAATTCAGACACGTTGATTTCCAGTACAAATGGCTTGGTTGGATTTGACATGGCCAGGACAGGGGCAGAGGTAAAAGCAAGCTTCACAGCTTCAAAGGCGATGGTATTTTCTGGAGTCTAGATAAACAGGTCCTTGTTAGAGTAAAGGCGGGTCAGAGGCAGGGTAATCAGATAATTTTTTTTGGATGAGATCACTGCAATAATTTTCCAGGCCAAAAGAATTCTCATGTCCTTTCTGCATTTGGGCACCAGCCAAGCTGTTACTGCTTCTACAGTGTCCTGCGCCATGGCAAAACCACCAGTCTTCACCACATATCCCAGAAATTTGACCCCAGGCTGGAAGAATTCACATTTCTTAAGCTTGGTGTGTAAGTTGGCCTAGTAGAGTTTTTCCAGTATAAGGTCCAGGCGTAGGAGGTGCTCTTTGTGTGACTTGCTATAGATGAGGATGCCTTCCAAATATGCAACACAAAATTGGTCAAGGTATTCACCTAGGTCAGTGTTGATCATACTTCGGAAAGTGCTGAGGGCGTTGCAGAGGCCAAAGGGCATTACAAGGTACTCATACAGCCCATATTGGGGTTTGAAGGCTGTATTGTACTTGTCTCTGTCCTTGATTTAGATTTGGTTGAACACATCTCTAAGGTCAATTTTTGAGTACACCTGGGCTCCAGTCAGTACATCACAGAGGTTGTTGGCATTAGGGATGAGATAGCAGTTTTTTGCCGTAATATTTTTCAGTTTCTGATAGTTTACACATGGACACATCCTGCCATCTTTCTTCCCTAAAAACAGCATGGGTGACAAACAGGGGGATTTTGACACTTGGATAAAACCCTTTTTTGTCATATCCTCTATATATGCTTTCAAGGCCACTTGTTTGCAGTAGTTGCAGCTGTAAATGGGACTATGGTGTGGTTGCATCCCTGGTAACAGGTCTATAGTGTGATTTTAAATTAAATGGATGGGTAGCTTTGTGACTTCTTCTTTGATAAACACATGGTCCTGTTTCTGCAGGGGGTAGGTAATATTCCAGCTCTAGGTTCCATCTCTATGATTAAGAGTTTGTTGGTTTGGGCTCTGCCAGGGCTTATACAGAAAGAGGCGGTTTCACAAGATTCAGGTCATCCCAACATGTCAGTCTGTTTGCAATAGTTCAGGATTAGGCCATGTCTGTTGGACCAGAAGTTGCCCAGTATTAGGGGGTGAGGTATTACTGGCAAGAGAATCAGGGACAAAGGGTACACATCATGTCCAATTTCCAAGGGAAGTTCTTGTGTACATTTATGGCCAGTATCTAAAGAGCTGTTTCCATTGATTACTTGTAGACTGCACTCCAAAGCCATCAAGCCTAGTTCCTTTTCCAGGCTGGTCTCAATGAAGCTTTTTTTGGATCCTGTATCAATAAAAGCTTAAATATGGAGCTTGTTCCCCCATAGTTCTATGATCACTTGGATGAATTTTTAAGACTGGGAAAAAGTGTTTATTTGTGCCAGTAAGATTGGGGTGGTGTTCTTCTTAGGGCAGGCTCTGATCAGATGGCCCGCCTTGTGGCAGTGGAAACAGAGTCCTTTATGGTAGTGTCTTTGGAGTTCTTCAGGTGTCATCCCAGTTCTGTTTGGGGTCAGTGTTTGGCTTGGCTGGATCTGGGAGGAGCAAGCATTCTCTTGATTCATGCTAAGTGTCAGGATTGACAATTTGCCTCCTCTGGAAACCCAGGCCCAAGAGCGGGAATTGAACCCGGAACCTGGATTTCCCCGGGCCGCTGGGCCTATGGACCGCCCGCCCGCATTTTTCTGGGGTTGAGCCCCTGCAAGCTGACGCTGAAAATGATGGCCCACCCAGTGAAACAGATTGAGCCAAGGAAATTAGTGCACTAAGTGGAGTGCCAATCACGACACCTAATGGAGGCAACCAGGCAACAACTATTAGCTTCATGAGTTTGAAGTCTTCACCAGCAACCAATCAAGAGCCAACCCAAGGAAGAGGCACCGGCCTGCAACCTGGCCCCATGACCACAGCGCTAGAGCAAGATAATCAAGTAGCTAAATTGGGAGTCACAACCAATGAAAGAACTCCCGGGCCAAGCGCCATTTTGCTGCCTTTAGACCCAAGTCCCCAATTCCCCTGGCCCTGCCTTTCCCAATGCCCCAATGACCCCCCAGCAGAAAATGTTAAGTTTGGAGGTGGGGTGCTATATAGACCCAAGGACCCCGTGCTCCAAACTTATTGCCATTTTTGAATAAAGGTTATGTTACTTTAGCTCATACAGCTATTACCATATTTTGTATTTGCCGTCTATAAGTTAAGTTTGAGATCTCCTGGCCCTCCTGCCCCTCTGCCTGCAGTTTTCTGTCCACCTGGTGCTCCCTTTGGGCCTGTTTATTTTACTGATTACCCATTAAAGCCTGAATATAAGTATTACACCCCAGAGAAAATCATCAAACTTGACCCATTAGCCCGCATCCAATCTGCTATCAGATACAACTGCCAAGGCCTGTGGATATTCTCTACCCCCAAGTTATTTAGAGGAAAATTCAACTACCTCCTGGCCTACAAAGTTTATATAAAACCACCAAAACACCAAAATTGATGCCAGCCTCTTCCCCCAACCTGCCAACCAACCATACAAGCAAGCTTTTTGGTATAGTGTACATCACCCTCACGGGGGTGGTGGACAACATTGTACCAGCTGCCAACCCGTGGTCTTGGTTCAGAAAGTCTGCTTCTTACCTCTTAAAGTTAGCCCCTCTCTTGTAGTGGGCCCTGCCCGCAAAAAACCTGGTCCAAGTTACCTCCAAAACCGGCAGGAAAGCCGCCCAAGAGTGGGTCCCTGACACTAAGGCCCTTCCCCAGGGGGACTAGCTTGTCTTGGATGAGAGTGGGCAGGTGGTGCTTCAACAGGTCATTCATGGCTAGGTTGAATCACTTCCAAAAGATAATAGCTGCCTGTTCACCTTAAAGTTGGGTTGAGTCTTCAGTTTAAGGAACTCATCAATATAGGCTTGGATGGGGTGGTTTCCTTGTCAGATCTCTAACAGATAGTTTAGCATGTAGTATCTGGTGTTGTAGTCTTCCCCTGTGGCTGTAACAGTAAGTTCCATAATGATAGGAATTATTTGGCCAAGTAGGAAGACTGGAAAGACCATGAAACCTTTAATGAAATTGACTAATTTAACGGACTTGAATCAAACAGTTGATTGAAAATGGGTTACAGCTGCTCCAGTTTGCCAATTGAATCTGAAGTCCTCTTGTAAGCTGACATTGATAAATTGGCGTAATCTGAGGGTCACCTGATATGATCTTATTTATAAGCATGATCATCAGATGTTGGTCACTTAAGGGTTCTTTGCAAACTGGACCAGATACTTACTTGGTAATGTGGAAGAAATAGGAGCCTAGGATCCAGGCGGTATTGCTTAGTCAAATGTTGATATATATTTAATAATTTTCACTGTTTCAACTCTTAAGAGTTGAGTTCTCTCAAAAATTTACTCAATAAAATCAAATATCTCTTGGTCTAATTTTTATTTAAATGCATCCTATAGTTGGACTTTTGCGCTACATCCCCTACAATTTAATCCTTAGCCAGATTATTACAGGATGATGGGGACCTGCTTTCAGTACTTTGCCGTTGCCTCTGCCAAATGTTAATTCAAAACCTGTCAATCTTGGAGCTGTTCCTCCTACCCTCAAAGCTGAAACTCTGGTGCCATCCCAATGTCCTGAATTTTACACTGAAGATGCTCTGGTTCTCTTGCAGGCCATTTATTTTGGGCTCTTTTGGTCAGCGTTAATTATTTTAATTAACCCTAGTATCTCATTTGGAAATTTCACAAAATAGTATCTGAAGCTGCGTTGGTGGTTAATCATCCACTCTATGTGGATTTAGTTGGTGACAACCCACCACTTAGAGACAGCTTCTTATTATCCTTCAATTTCCGTCACATTACTCAACTCTTCTATGTCTGAGTTTTTAGAAGCAGTTTGTCATGAATTTGTATTTCTTTTCTCCTGCTCTGTCAAGATATGTGTGTTTACCATGTTTATTTGCATCAGTTCTTTTCTGAGTTTTCAGTTTGGATTTTCTTTAATTTTTGGTTTCCATCTCTGGTTGCAGTTGTGGAGACTGGATCTTCTGCTTCCTATTTCCGCCGTGCTATGTCATATGGCGCCCAGATTATTTTCTTGCTCCACCTACTGATGAAATTTTGCGTGAAGTTTCTTCAGCTTTATCATTATATTCTGATTCCAGCCTTAGTCACAAATTCCTAAGTTTACCATGTGATGACAAATGTTTCTGAGGATGCTTGTGAATGGTTGTTGTCTGTGGTGGAGCGCAATCCACGTGCTTTAACTGAGAGTGCATCTCTATAACCTTTGTTAAAAAATTTGTGTGTATCTATTGAGGAGCTCAAAGTATATCATAAGTTGTACGCCTTCCAGCAGAGTACAACTCTGCTTTTGGTATTCCTTCCTCAGTTTCTTGCCTACTGCCGTACAATTGATGTTCCCAAAGTCAATAAACTCTCAGCATTGTGGTTAGCAGTTGACCAGACTGCTCAGTATTTTACAGTTTGGGATTCCCCGTTAACCACAACTGAGGCCCTGGTAAGCCAAATTCTTTCTCTGGTCTCAAATCTGGCAACTTCTAAACAAGGTGCTATGGAGATTGAAGCCAAAACTCTGCCTGCTCCTGGTTTTCTGGTGATTTTTATGCGGTGGATTTTACTAGTCAGAGTCACAATTGCTCCCCTTGCGTTTATTTTCAGTTGCAATTGCAATTTTGAACAAATCTGCCAAGGTAAGCAAAGTGTCAGTGGTGTCAACCACCAAGAGTTTGTTGGCTATGCTTTAACACATTGTGCCCCAAAGTCTTCAGTAGTTGAGTACAATGAGGTGCCTCTTGTTCTAATTGATAGTGATCATCCTGTTCTTCCTGAAGCCGTCCAAGAAATGATTTAGTGTTGCTTTCAGGAGCACCCTCCCTCCTTAGCCACTGTCTGTACCACAGATGAGAAGCAAGATCCTGCTTAGGTTGCCTTGTTTGCAGCAAATAAATATACTTCTGGTTATTTCTTGTTTTATGGTAGCATCAATAACAGCCAAACTATCTTCCAGTTGGCTATTTTGTTGGATACTGGTGCTTCTGAGAATTTCATGAGTGTCAAGACTGCTGATTTGTTGCAACTCAAGTATCATATTGGAATGTTGGTTAGGGGTGGGAACTGTCAAAAAATTTCCTCTTTCCAACTTAAGAAACCAGTGACATGTGTAGTTGCAGATCAATCCTTTACTGCCCAGTTTTTCATATACTCTACTCTTATGTACCCTATCATCTTAGGAGTAGGCTGGTGGCAAGACCATAATGTATCAACTCTGCTAAAAGAGAATGCATTGCAGGTGGAAAATTCTTCCAGAATTATCATTCATATACTGTTGTTTGATATGTTGGAATTAGAGCAGTCTTCACAGACAATTCAGTTGGTTCCTGTTCCTACTCCTGTGAGTTCAGACTTACCAAAATGCCTTAAGCCTTGATCTGAAGCATTTGACGCCACCAGGGGCAAGGTTCTTCCCAAGAACACCCAGTTTTACTTTGAATTTAAAGTTACTGTTGATCTGATTTGTATTGCTTCTCCTATCCACCCTTTGACTTTAAAGGAGGACATATGCTTGAAAGAGTGAACTTGTGATATGTTGGCAAAGGGTTACATCTTCAAGAAGGCTTCATCCATTTGCTCTCCACTGTTATTTGTCCAAAAATTAATGGGTCTCTTAGACCTTGTGTTGATTAGGAAATTTGAACAACATCACAATCCCTGATCCCTATCCTTTGCCTTTAGAAGCACAAATTTCTTGGTGTGTTGAGAAGGAAAAAAGTATTCTTGAAACTTGATCTCTTGAATGCATTCAATCATATTAGAATTGCGGAGGGAAAGGAGTGGTTAAAGGCGTTCAGAATAAAGAAAGGTACCTTTCAGTTCTGTGTTATGCTTTTTGGATTAAAGAATTCTCCAGCTTGCTTTCAGAGGTTGATTGACTCAGTTTTGGGAGATCTCCTAGGTGTGTGTGCCATTATGTACATGGAAAACATCTTGGTATTCTCTCTAGATAAGGAGTTGCATAAGGACTATCTGTTAGCAGTAATAGAGTGTATATTTCAGGCCAATTTGATAATCAAAAGGGGTAAGTGTGAATTCTTTAAGCATAAGGTTACCTTTTTGGGTAATATTATCTTTGAGGATGATCACACTATTGCCCCTGACAAGGAAGCAGTAATTTGAAAGTATGCTACTCCTGTGACAGTATCTCTCTTTGCAGTTTCCTGGGTACCTGGGACTTCTTGAAAAAGTTTACCCCTCATTTGCCTGAGGTGGCAGCCCCCTTGTATTCAGCTAATGGGAAAACAACTTTAGTCTGGACACCTGAGTGCACAGAAGTTTTTTCAGCAGTCAAGGCCCTTTTTTTGTCTTCTCTGGTCTTGCAGCATGTGGACCCAGAGCTTAATTTTTTAGTCTCCATGGATGCCTCCAAATATGCTGTGGCTGGTGTGTTGTTACAAACAGCTAAAGATGGTGTTGAAAGACTGGTGGGGTACTTCTCACGGAAGATGGAGGCTCAGGAACACAATTACATGATTTATGACAAGGAATTGTTGGCAGTTATGGAATTGATGAAGCATTGGCATCACCACCTTATGTTAGAGTGTCATCTTTTTGTGGTAAGAACAAACCATAAAGCTCTCCTATACTATTTTCAACCCAGGGGTTTGTCAGGTTGCCAATCTAGATGTCATGGGGATCTGACAAGATACAAGTTATGCTACAAGTTCATTAAGGGAATGGATGGTCACTTGGCAGATGCGTTAAGTAGAAATACATCCCATCTCCCAGATGCTAGTATAGACCTTGAGTTTAACACACGAGCTTTGATTCCAGATGAGGCTGTGGTTCCCTTTGTATTACCTCTGCCTGCTACACTTGCTATCATGTCTTTAACCAAGGGAGCAGACTTAGACTTATATTTCAAAGTTAAGTTCTTACAGCCTCTGTCCAAGGGTTATGATAGGTTACTGGAACTAGCATGTGCACATATGGTAGGCCAGCCACAGGGTTATCACAAGATAGAATCAATTATTTATCATCAAGTATTCTTGTGGGTTCCTGAGGGAACTATTTAGGACAAGATAATGGAGGCCTATAACACCTGTCCTACGGCAGGCCACCCAGGGAAAAATAAAATGGTGGAACTAATTTGCCATAGCAGTTTTCTTGGAAAGGTTTGACAGTGCAGGTTGCGGCTTTTGTTTGAGACTGCCTTATATGTGTTTGGGTCAAGGCAAGCTGGAACAAGATCACTGCATTGCTGGTTCCACTGCAGCCTGCTGCAGGCCCCTGGACGTCAGTGTCAGTGGATTTCATCAGTGAACTTCCGGATTCTAATGGGTTTAATGCAATCATGGTGGTGGTAGATTGTTTCACAAAAATGGCACAATTTGTATCTTTCTCAACCACAATTACTTTGGTGGAAACAGTAGGTTGTTTGTGAATATGGTTTTCTTCATACATGGCATCTGAATGGAGATTGTGAGTGACTGTGGGCCTCAATTTATTGCTCAGTTCTAGGAAGCTTTCACTGGAATTCTTGGTATCAAATTCTGTTGTTCCACAGCTTTTCACCCCAATCTGATAGACAAACAGAGAGGGTAAATCAAAGTTTGGAGGTTTACCTATGTTGCTACACTAATGCATGGCAAGATGAATGGTGTGCTAACTTACCCATGGCAGAGCTCACTTATAATAACACCCCACACATGTCAACTCAAGTCTCGCCATTCTATGCCAATGTGGGTTACAATCCCTTGTCCAACATGAGTCCTCAATTGATTAGAAACGTGGAAGCTGCAAATGACCAAGCCACTGCATTGAAGTGGGTCCATTAGGAGCTCCAAGTTACTCTTGCCGCCGCCGTGACAACTTACAAGGAATACACAGATCACAAGCGCCAGGAAGGTCCAACTTACAGGCCAGGTGATCTAGTCATGGTTGATGCTCGCAATATGAAACTTAAGGTTCCCTGTTGCAAATTGGGTCCCAAGTGAGTTGGTCCCTTCAAGGTAGAACGTCAGATTGGTCCCTCCACCTATTGACTGGATTTACCCCCATTCTTTAAGATTTTCCATACTTTTCATGAGTGCCTACTTACCCCCTTTAAGGGCATTGAGACTCCTTCTTCCCAATGCATTCTTGTGGAAGGAAAACTAGAGTATGAGTTGAATTGTATTTTGGCCTCCCACAAGAACCAACATCAACTTGAATACTTGGTGTCTTAGAAAGGTTATCCCAATTCTGAGAATTCATGGGTTCCTCACTATGATTGTTATAATTTCCCAGATCTTATTCAAGAGTTCTACAATTGCAATCCACTGCCATTAGTCATCCCAAGCTTACCTTAGCAGCAATGAAGCTTCCCATGGCTCATAAGAACTTCTCCTTATCCCATCTCCCAGATGGTGGCATTGTGCCCCAGGCTAAAACAGAGTGTAATGTCACAGTAAGTTCCATAATGCTGGGGATTATTCAGCCAATTAGGAAGACAGGAAAGACCAGTAAAACTTTAATGAAATTGACAAATTTAACAGACTTGAATCAAACAGTTGATGGAAAATGGGTTACAGCTGCTCCAGTTTGCCAATTGAATCTGAAGTCCTCTTGTAAGCTGATGTTGATAAATTGACGTAATTTGAGGGTCACCTGATATGATCTTATTTATAAGCATGATCATCAGAAGTTGGTCACTTAAGGGTTCTTTGCAAACTGGACCAGATACTTACTTGACAATGTGGAAGAAATAGGAGCCCAGGATCCAGGCGGTATTGCTTAGTCAAATTTTGATATATATTGAATAATTTTCACTGTTTCAACTCTTAAGAGTTGAGTCCTTCCAAAAATTTACTCAATAAAATCAAATATCCCTTGGTCTAATTTTTATTTAAATGCATACTGTAGTTGGCCTTTTGCACTAAATCCCCTACAATTTAATCCTTAGCCAGATTATTATGGGAAGATGAGGGCCTGCTGTTGGTTGTTGTGAATGCTGTCATTCACCATGTTTTAATTTTGCCTTTGATGGGTTTTTTTGAGAGCAAACCTCTCTCTTTTGCTTTTGCCCTGTGAAATGAGGCTGGTTCAAAATTGGGGAATTCAACTGTTTGGTATTTTGATCCTGTACAACTCACTTGCCCCACTCATGCTTGTGGCAAGTGATTCTACCATACTAGTACTGTTTTATGGTATTGTCAACCACTATATATTTTATTTCATGTTCATCAATAAAGTTTAAGTTCTATTTACAATTTTGTCATTGTGTCTTCATGTACTTTGGCGCCTCTCTAGCCACGTCTAGTAGATATTATTCAATCAGGGCCACAAGGTAATTGTATAGCCTTCCCTGACATTCTAACCAAGACTTAGTACAAATCCAATCCTAAGGTTAGGATTCCCCGTTGTGTGTCTGTGCCGCGCCTCAGAACACAACATTGGTACTTTGTTGTTGCCTCCGCCAAATGTTAATTCAATGCCTGCCAATCTCAGAGCTGTTCCTCCTACCGCTAAAGCTGAAACTCTGGTGATATCTCAATGTCCTGAATTTTATGCTGAAGACACTCTGATCCTCTTGCAGGCCATTTATCTTGGGCTCTTTTGGTCAGGGTTATTTATTTTACTTAACCCTAGTATCTCATTTGGAAATTTCACAAGCCAGTATCTGAAGCTGTGTTAGTGGTTAATCATTAGCTCTATGTGGATTTGGTGAGTGATACCCCACCACTTGGAGACAGCTTCTTATTATTCTGCAATTTCTACCACAGTGGCCATCAACTCAGCTTCAAACTTGGCATAGTCTAGGCGGAATTCTACATCTTTTGCAATGGACTTGTCAAGCCAATCAAGGACGTCTCCAGATAGCATGGTGGTTACTCCAAGTACCTTCTTGGTGTCACTGGAATAGGACAGGGCATTGGCTTTGAAATGTAGTCAAAGCACTGGCATGGCGCAGCGGGCCTCCTTGAGAGTGAGTTTACCTATATGGGGCATATTCATTTTGGTGAGGGATTGGTTGACTATCACGTTCTGCACCTGAGAGGATGGCCCTTTGGCAGTTTTAGCGGCAGTGGCGGTATCAGATTTCTTGAGGTTGTTCAGGTTTGCGTTCACATTCTTCCAAAAAGAAGAAATTAGGTTCTTGGTCATCATGAATGTGTAAAAATTGATTATCATTACAGAAAACATACAAGATGCCTCAAGAATAATCAACATCTTGGGGCTCAGGGTACCAGGCTCAAAGTAGATTGTCATAATGCCAGGGGACCAACTCTGATTTGCTGGCTTGTTAGCACTTGGGAACTGGCAGTTTGCGGACTGGGTAGGCAGGGCCCACCAAAGGATTGGCACTAACCTAATGAGGTAGGACATTGGCTTGCCCACCCATGACCACAGACTGGCGGCAGGAACAATAGTATCTATTACTCCTGTGAGAGTAACATATACAATCCCAAATAGCTTATTGATATGGTAAAGGGGAAGCTCTGCGGCAGATGCAGGCATTGGTTTGGGGTGACAGGTGGTTCCATATCTAATTGGTAGGCAGGAAGGTGGTTGTATTTATCTCTGAACAGGAGGGGCTTGGTACCGTACCAAGGGCCTTTCTGGTTATATCTGGTTAACTCTTTAGTTCTGGCCAAGGGATCCTGGGCTAATATATTGTCTGTGGTTTAGTCTTTGTACTTGGGCTTCAAGGGGTATTCTGTGAAATAGACAGGACCAAATGGAGCACCCAGAATATAATATATAGCTGGCAGATTGTCAGGAGGGTCAGATGATCTTTGAGTTAACTGGCAGATGACAAGGATAAAATACAGCAATAATTGGGGAAACCAATCTCTCATTACCTTTATTTTAAAATGACAAGGGGATTAATCTTGACCTGGAAGGTACTTATACTGCGCTACAAGGCTTCATTTCCTGGTTGGGTTTCTTGAGCTCAGGAGGTTTGGCATTGGGGGTCTTAGATGGCAGTGTGACGCTTAGCACTGGTGGGTTGCCACTGGCCGCTTCAGCATGAGAAGACTTTGAATCCTTCTGTTTGGCAACTTGGGCATTGGGTGGCCCTTCAGGTTCAGTGCCACTTCCTGGGCTCTGGGGGAGTTTGGAACAACTCTCATTGGGGAACTCGTGAATTTCACCAAGAAAACCGCTGGTGTCAGGTATTGGCACCTGGGGGAAAATCCCAGCATCTTGCACCGGCAGTTTTATTGCAGAACCCTGCATGGTAGTTAAGATTTTGGGTCCTGGTGGGTTGGCAACAACTTTTTCAATTGGTAGTGAACTGTTGGATTACCAGTCTTTGGAACTGGCAGTCTGAAAAGGGGTTTGTTAAGGGTTTGACTTTGGTTCCGTACTTTAGGATTCAGGTGCATCTAAATTGTCATTCCTGACATAGTGTGTGACAATGATCTTCATATCCAGATTTTAATTAATCTGTTTTATTCTATCTACCAGATGCAAGTCCTTCAGGTTTCAATTATGTGGACTAGCAGGATCAAGATTATTAGAAATTTCCCATTCATTGACTTGAATTATTGCCAAGCAGCAGCACCAATATTCAGGAGTGTCTTTGGGGGGCATAAATCTCTTTCTTTTCAAGAATCATTGTCTCAGTCCAAATGTCAAATGATTGGGTATCTGAATACCCCACACTCAGTTTAATGCCCTACCTGATGCTGGTGAATCAGTATGAGCAGCAAGTAGTTCCCTTAGTCCTTTCTCCCACATCTTTTGGCAATGATGGACATGATTTATCAGACCCAATCCTCCTGCTGACCTGGGGAGAGGGACCACCAATATTTTTATAGGGGAAATATTGGGAGTACCCCATAAGAAGTTGTGAGTTTTGGCTTACACCTTCTTCCCAAAAGCTTTGGGGAAGGGTACAATGTGTGCTAAATATCACATATAGGAGAACACAAAGATGTTTAGTGCGGTAATCTGTCCAATTAAATTGAATCATAAATGACATATACCTGTCAATATTATTAGCAATATCCTTAAGAAGTATATGTTAATCAGCCTGAAGGTAAATATCTATATAGTTAAACCACACTCACAAGTGTATAAAGGTTTCACGGGCTGGGATAGGTGTGAGGCCATGCAGTGGTGCAAAGTTTGGCACTCTTATCTTCACCAGTGTTGTCTTATCATTGTTTAACCTTTTTATTAGATGCTCTTTGGTAGAGCTCCAGAAGGATTGCCAGCTTTGGTGAGTCCTCCTTTGTGGTCAGACTAACAATAGTATAATCTGAAAAAGCAGCCATACAGAGTACCTTCTCACTAGGATGAGTGAAGCCTCTCAGCCTAGAATTTCCAGCTGCCAAGAACAATTTTTCCACAAAATTGAACAAGATAAGAGACAGAGGATCCCCTTGTCTCAATCCCTGACAGATTTAGATGTTCTCAGTCAGGTCATCATTGACAATAAAGCATACCCAAAGGTTCAAGTACAATATCTTTATCCAACAGATCCATCCCTCCAGCAGGTCTACAGCCCACATACTTGCATATAGATATGACCACAATACACAATCATATGCCTTCTCTGTGTCCAGAAATAACAGGTAACCCTTATTTAATTTAACCCTATTCTGGAAGGTATTTTAAGCCATGTGGATGTTATCCCAAATGAAACAGCCTCAGACAAAGCCAAACTGCATTGGGAGTAGGATCACGTCTGCAATCTTCATGATTATGTTAGACAGAATCTGGGTCAGCAGTGTGAGAGAGGGGGCTAAACTAACTAAGTTTGGCTCCCATCCCGGTGAGACAAACCACCAGGATGCCGCCCAGTGAAGAACCGGGACAGCCGCTTGAGAGGGGACCACAGAGAGGACACGGGGGATAGCTGAGGGAAATAGGCATTCAGTCTCATCAGCACCAACTCAGTGATCAACCAGGGTTTACAAGTGGGGGTGGGAGGAGACAACACAGGAGCGCGCAGGGGCATCAAATCCCTCTTCCCCAAATCAGGAAGGGAGGGCATTGACAGCCCCTCACTTGCAGAAGCAAAGGGGACATGGTTGACATCATTCAAATCCAGGTCATCACAAGTCAAACTCTTCACCACAGCCTCCCCAGAGAACAGAAGACCATTCAGAAGATTTAGGAGGCTAGAGGGGTCCTTGCTCACAAGCCAAGCAGAAGAGGCAATTTTAGACCATAAGTCTGGTAAAGTCAACCATAAGAGCAACACAAATGGGGCCAAAGAAAACAACAAATTTTAGGACAGGGAGTATCATAATAATGATCTCTGTAAAATTTAAGAGAGATTGATGGGATTTTTAAAATTTAAAGCAATAAAAATTGGTCCAACAAGGGCAGCCACAAGAAAAGCCAAGTAGAAGCAGCAGTTATGACTCGGGAAGCTTGGTGGTGAGCTTGGGTGTCTTCAAACAGTGAAAACAAAAGTGGGTTCAAAAATAAGTAAAATAAATAAATTTCAAGATAACAATAGTAATTATATTGAAAATTAATTAAAATTTTAGGTTTGAGAGCCAATTTTAAAAGCAAAAGCAACAAGAAACAGCGCCTATACGCTAACGCCTCTTCCAAGGATGTCTGGAGAGGTGCCAGGTTTAAAGCGGGTCAAGGAAAGGTAAGTTTAAAGGAAATGACTAAAACTTTAATCTTATAGATGACAAGGACTCAAAAATCAGTTTCAGTCCAACCAAAAATGATCAAAAATGAAAATGTAACAACCAAAACTTTAATAAATTTGAGAATTGATAAGCAGGGGACCCAAAATCCCCTGGCATTGTTAAAAGGGAGTGGGTTGTTGTTGGGGGGGGGGTCACATGACTAAGTTGGCTTGCATTTGGTTGGCTGGGTGATAAAATTTGCTGGCCAAAGCCAGGGGTGCTGGAAAGTTTCAGAGTAATTTCTGCAGATCCACCTGATTGGCTGGAGGACACCTCAACTAGCTCAGGTTCATTTAACTCTCTGGTCATAGATGTGGCCCTATTTGATTGGGCGTTCCTGATTTTTTTAAGAGAGGACAATACCAAGCTAATAAATAGTCCAAATTAAACAGTGTTTCTTCCCAAGCCGGGGCAACCAAAGCTGGGGGTTCTGCGGGGTATGCCAACACAAATCTTTTATCCACAGTGTGAGCTGAATCATTAAGTGAGTTAAGTGGTTTTGCTGGACTTTGAGCGGTCCTTTTTGTGCAACAAGGAAAGACAGTCCTATCCAAAGCCAAAGGGGGCAGTGAATTTACATTATCCTTCCCTTTTTCCTGAGGCCGGATCCCTCCCTGGGGTAGTGTGGCCACCAAGAAGTTCTTGTGGGCTTTAAGGATCTTGAGCGCCAGGAGTGACTTGGGAGGGCCAAGTGCTGTGGGGTTATTCCTGTGAAACTCTTGCACCAGGTCCTAACAATTACCGCAGTCCAAAGAGCTTACCCAACTGTTATCATAAGAGGGATACCCTTTCCAGGATACACAATATTGTAGGGACTTGTAGATCCTATGCAAGGCTACTATGGCTTCCACCTCATACTCAGGAGATCCATCCACCAAGGTGGGGTCAGGCGGGCTGGATAGGTCTCCCTTAAAAGGAGACAGACAGCAGGCATTAAAGGTACTGTGAATCCGATAGGAGGGGGGGAGATCCAACACAAACGCATCATTGCCCTTGTCCTCCAAGACCTTGAAGGGACCCAATCTCTTTGGAGAAAACTTCCTTGAAGGGACCTTCATTTGGATATTGGTAGCATCCAACATCACAAGCAAGCCCACTGGGTAATGGGGAGCAGGACACCTGTTCTTATCCGCCGTTTTCTTTTACGCCTCAATGGACTTGGTTAGAGTCTCTTGGAATTTGAGGTGGATGGCCTTGAGGTGAGCCGCCATGTCTGCAGCAGCCAGGACACTTGCCTGGAGTGAGGGACCTATCACAAATGCTGGGAAAACCCCAGAGTAGCCTGGAATGGAGACACCCCTGTGGAGGCATGCACAGTGTTGTTGTAAGCAAACTGGGCTAATGGAAGGTTGTTGGACCAGGAGTCCATGGAGGCATTTGTGTAGCAGCGCAGATGCTGCTCCATGGTTTGGTTGACTCTTTATGCTTGCCCATCTGACTGAGGATGGAAGGAGGTGGACCTGCATGGCTTAATGTTTAGAATCCCTATCAGGGACTCCCAGAACATGGATGTGAACTGGGGGCCTCAGTTGCTGATGATCTCTTGCGGTAAGCCAAAGTTGGAGAAGATGTGTTTCACAAACAAGTTTGCCATCCCTACTGAGTCCAGGGTGGTCAGAAATGGGATGAAGACTGAATATTTGATGAAGCAATCAACTACTACCATGATGGAGTCAAAGCCTCCCAAAAAGGGGAGAGCCACCACAAAGTCCACTGAGATGGATGTCCACAGTCCTTGGGACTGCTGCAGGGGGTGAAGAAGACCATTGTTCCCTGAAAAATCTGGTTTAGAGCAGGCACAAGTGACACACTTCTTAATCCAGGGGCCTACTGCCTTAGTTATCCCAACCCAGCTGTAGGTACGTCTGATAAGCTTTAGCAGCTTCTTTGTGCTGGGATGACCAAACAGGGGGGATCATGATGTTCTGTCATGACACACAGCCGCAAGTCCTTTGGGACCCACACTTTATCTTTTTGGTTAATTACTCTATCCTTAAGAGTATAGGGACCATTTGTAAGGTCTCATAGTTTGGGGAAGATGGTTGTAGACCAAAGCTTTAATACCGTTTATATTTATGTTGGTCAAATATAAAGAAGTAGGTAAGGTTTGTAGTAACAACTGGACTAGGGCTCCTAGAAGCTTGTAGGAGGTAAAATAAGGGCTGAGGCAATTGATTAATCCTAAGAAAATAAAATAGAACCCAGTCTTAATGACTGAGGACTTGGTCAAAAATCAATTTCTAAGTCAGGGAATTGCTCACCACTAGTTTGAGGGTTAAAACTATCAATAATCAAATTGTGTGTATTATTATAGAAACTACCTAACTGATGAAATAGAAAATCAAAAGGAATCATAAGGTCAAAAAAATAAGTTAACTAAATTAGAAAGGAAACACAAGCCACAAAACCTAACAAGTACCTTTTTTGAAGTGCAAGTCAAAAAATCTCAACTTAGTGTTGAGACTGGAGAAAACCAAGCCTTTTATTAAGCTTTGTTTGTGGAATGCAGGAATTGAGGTGAGAGTTTAACCATTTTTGGTTATAGAAAACTCTTAAACAAGGACAGAGGTAAAGGGTATAAAATACTTAATATTTAACTTGGAATAGTTAAATTCAAGCTAAAGGAGACCAGAAGGAGTGATAGGCGGTTACGGCAAAGCTCTGGGTAAGAGCAAGCAAAAAAAGTGAGGGAAAAACCAGTCCAAACGCTTAGTAAAGCGTAAAGTGAAAGGTAAGCTTTTTGGAGCCAACTTTCTAATCTTCTTAAGTAGATCCAGGGTTCAAAACCGGGTGGCAAAAAGGTAAGGAATGTTCAGAATAGTGTTAACCATTATTTAGATCATAAGTTGGCTTAAACAAAGCCAATCTAAGACTTTAAATATGGAAAATGGAGGTAGGAAGCAGGGAATTTAGAAATTAAGTGAATATGACAATCTTTGTTATACTAGCAGACAAATAAGCAGATAAATGTAAAATACAGAATAGCAGCTAATAAAAGGTGAATCCTGACACCATTAGATGTGGATCCAGTAGATAGCTTAGCGCAGATAGCCTGCCCGTCTGATAAGGAGTGCTGGGCCACCAGGACGTTGTGCAAGAGCGTGCCAGGGAGAGCAAGCGGTGGAGATGCCTCAGATGAGGGGGCAGGACCAATGGCCAGGAGCTGGGGAGTGACAACTGGAGCCGTAGCTGCGGGTTGAGGGAGAGGGGGACCAGACTCCAAGAGGACCAAGGACTCCAGGATGATGGTGACCTGAGGATCCTCATTGCCCCTCACTGAGTACATTGCAGGGTTGTAACTCAGCAGGTCAGGGAGGATGTTGAGCTCCCCTTTTACAAACATGTACTTGAACTTGTAACCAGAGAGCATCTGCATTACACGTGCCCGGAGAGGGAGTAACTTCTGGGGCTTGCAGAAGTAACAAAGGGCCTTATGGTCCGTACAAACCACAAACTCATGTTGATTGCCCTGCAAGTGATGTCTCCAATGGGTGATGGCGTCCACCACAGCCTGTAGCTCCTTGTAAAACACCGCCCAAGAACACTTGTTGGGGGCAAACTTCCTAGAGAAGTAAGCAACTGGGAGCTCCAGACTGTTGTGCTCTTGAAGAAGGACCACCCTGGCAGCCAGTTAGAGGCATTGCAAGCTACAATGAACTGTTTGCTTGTGTTGGCGTGACGTAGCACTGGGGTGGAGACAATTACCCGCTTGATGGCCTCAAAGGCCTCCTGGCTTCCCGGGTCCACACAAAGGAGGGGTTCTTGCCAGCTATGGGATGCAGGGGAGCGGCAAGCTCTGAGATGGTGGGGGAGAACTTCTTGAGAAAGATCACTGTACCCAGGAAGCAGTGTAGTTCCTTCTGATTCCAAGGGGTAGCCCACTCCCAAAGGGCCTTGGCCTTGTCAGGAGAGACTGTGTGGCCATCCTTCAGGACTAAGTTGCCCAGGAAGGTAACCTCAGACTTGAAGAACTCACACTTGCTGGGCTTGATGAACAGCCAGGCCTTCTAAATGGCTGCCACCACAGCCACCAGGTCCTTTGCGTGCTGCTCAGGAGTGGGGAGTGGATGAGGATGTCATCAATGTATGCCACGGCACCTGAGAAGCAGAGGTCTCCCAAGGCGTCCTCAATGACTTGCTGGAAGATTGCGGGAGCATTCTTCAAGCCAAAAGACATGACCTTGAATTGGAAGCAGCCGCACCAAGTTTTGATGGCTGTAAGCCACTTGTCCCCCTCTGCCACACAAACCTGGTTAAAATCATTAGCAAGATCCAGTTAAGAAATGATTCAAGACTTGGCAATGGACTGAGCATTTGAGGCTTCCAAGGGGAGGGATTAGCAGTCCATAACAGTGACGTTGTTGAGAAGGGTATAATCAACGCACAGCCAAAGGGATCCATCTAATTTCTTAGCAAAAACTACCAGGGAGCTAACCAAGGAAGCCTTTTTGACTATCCATCCTTTTGCCAACATGTTGTCCAGCCATGCTCCCAGCACCTTATCCTCCAATTTGCTAAGAGTGTACATTGAGGTGTCAATCTTTACAAGGCCAACTGTTGTCTTAAAGGTCAAATTGTGGCGGGAGTGTGGGGGGAGGGCACAGGAAAGGGCAGCGTCAAAGGCGTCCTTGAAGGGAGCAAGGATGGCCGGAAGGGCAAAGGGCTTGGGGGGAGAGACTGAGGTTGTTGCAAGAGACAAGCATGACTCAGGGGGTTCCCAACCCAAGGGGAGAAGGGGGAAGGAGCCCAGGCACCCATCCAACAAGAAGTGAAGCTTGTTGGTGAGATAGTCAATCTGCACCAGGTGACGCCGCCACCACCCCACATCCACAATTACAGGATACAGGAGGTCCTCCACAGCAGAGAACTTACTCACAAACATGTGGGAGCCTGTACAGTAACTTAGTGGGTTAGTGAGGGGATAGCTGAGAACTGGTACCTGGCTAGCAGCAATCAGGCTCTGAGGAGGGAGCAAGGACAGACCCAAGGATTGAGCCAGTGCCAGTGCCAGGTCCATAAAGTTGCCTGCAGCGCCTGTGTCCACCAAAACCGTGGCCTTAGCTTGGCAGGATTTGGTATAAAAGGTTGCAGTAGAAAGTAAATAAGAAAGATCTTCTTTATTCTGCAGAGTCAGAATGGAAGCGGCAGGGTCACAGGAAGAGACCTCAGGAATGGCAGCCAAAGCCACAAAGACCGGGAGAGACTGGTGGAGGTGAGCCAGTTGCGGGCCTGGCAGGGGCAGCACATCACGTTGATGGCAGGCGTCTTGGGAGGCTTGGCTGCGGGGACCTTATCCTGGGTGGGCTTGGAGACCGGAAGATGGGCCAGCACACCAGACTTGGGCTGGTAGGCAGGCCTGGCTCCCAGCTTGCAGGCCAACGCAAATGCCTTCTCAAGGGAGGTAGATGCCAGATCCCGCACACTCTTGTCAGCTGAAGCAGCATCCAAGGAGTTGCGGAACATGGCCACTGCCATCTTGGTAGGGAGCTAGGGAGACAGCTTTCACTGCAAAGCACTCAACATGGGAGGCAAGATCAGGGGCGAGACCTTTGAAACAAAGGGTCTCAAATATAACTGAGGCCTTGGAACCCGGAGCAGCCACTGCTGAGGAACCCAATGTGAGAAAGGAGGATGCCTTCCCAAGCTCTTGGCTCTGGCAAAGGAGAGTATGCACCCATAGGCGTGCGTCCCTGTTGAGAGCATCCAAGAGGGCCACTGATCTCTGAGCGTCAGAGATGGGAGTGTCTGCGTCCGCAGAGTCTGCCAAGAGGCAGAGCTGCAACTTCCCAAGGGCGTCCAGAACCTTCTCAGGGACAGCCATGGAGGGAGGTGCAGGGTGACACCAGGGTAATATTCACTGCTGATGCAGCCAAGGAAGCTGTGGAGAGAGAGGCAGACTTCTCAGTGAGGCACAACTTGAAGGAAGAAAGAAGTGACCACGCAGCCCACACCAAGAGAAACCCAGCAAGGAGGGATCCTAAGCTGGCATGGATAAGGGCAAGAAGCAAGCTCCACACCCAGTAGCAAAAGGCTTCAAAGGCAGAAGAAATGGACTTGTCAATTATGTGAGAGAGGGGGGCTAAACTAACTAAGTTTGGCTCCCAGCCCAGTGAGACAAACCACCAGGATGCCACCCAGTGGAGAACCAGGACAGCTGCTTGAAGAGGGGACCACAGAGAGGACATGGGGGATAGCTGAGGGAAATAGGCATTCAGTCTCATCAGCACCAACTCAGTGGTCAACCAGGGTGTACAAGTGGGGGTGGGAGGAGACAACACAGGAGTGCGCAGGGGCATCAAATCCCTCTTCCCCAAATCAGGAAGGGAGGGCATTGACAGCCCCTCACTTGCAGAAGCAAAGGGGACATGGTTGACATCATTCAAATCCAGGTCATCACAAGTCAAACTCTTCACCACAGCCTCCCCAGAGAACAGAAGACCATTCAGAAGATTTAGGAGGCTAGAGGGGTCCTTGCCCACAAGCCAAGCAGAAGAGGCAATTTTAGACCATAAGTCTGGTAAAGTCAACCATAAGAGCAACACAAATGGGGCCAAAGAAAACAACAAATTTTAGGACAGGGAGTATCATAATAATGATCTCTGTAAAATTTAAGAGAGATTGATGGGATTTTTAAAATTTAAAGCAATAAAAATTGGTCCAACAAGGGCAGCCACAAGAAAAGCCAAGTAGAAGCAGCAGTTATGACTCGGGAAGCTTGGTGGTGAGCTTGGGTGTCTTCAAACAGTGAAAACAAAAGTGGGTTCAAAAATAAGTAAAATAAATAAATTTCAAGATAACAATAGTAATTATATTGAAAATTAATTAAAATTTTAGGTTTGAGAGCCAATTTTAAAAGCAAAAGCAACAAGAAACAGCGCCTATACGCTAACGCCTCTTCCAAGGATGTCTGGAGAGGTGCCAGGTTTAAAGCGGGTCAAGGAAAGGTAAGTTTAAAGGAAATGACTAAAACTTTAATCTTATAGATGACAAGGACTCAAAAATCAGTTTCAGTCCAACCAAAAATGATCAAAAATGAAAATGTAACAACCAAAACTTTAATAAATTTGAGAATTGATAAGCAGGGGACCCAAAATCCCCTGGCATTGTTAAAAGGGAGTGGGTTGTTGTTGGGGGGGGTCACATGACTAAGTTGGCTTGCATTTGGTTGGCTGGGTGATAAAATTTGCTGGCCAAAGCCAGGGGTGCTGGAAAGTTTCAGAGTAATTTCTGCAGATCCACCTGATTGGCTGGAGGACACCTCAACTAGCTCAGGTTCATTTAACTCTCTGGTCATAGATGTGGCCCCATTTTTTGGTGTTCCTGATTGTTTTTAAGAGAAGACAATACCAAGCTAATAAATAGTCCAAATTAAACAGTGTTTCTTCCCAAGCCGGGGCAACCAAAGCCGGGGGTTCTGCGGGGTATGACAACACAAATCTTTTATCCACAGTGTGAGCTAAATCATTGAGTGAGTTAAGTGGTTTTGCTGGACTTTGAGCGGTCTTTTTTGTGCAACAAAGAAAGACAGTCCTATCCAAAGCCAAAGGGGGTAGTGAATTTACAAGCAGTTTGTAATTCATGTTGGAAAGCAAGATTAGTCTCCAGTTCTTAACATTGCTCCTAAGACACTTGTTCTTGAAGAGGAGGCAAATTG
Source organism: Entomophthora muscae (assembly GCA_014839935.2). NCBI lineage: Eukaryota > Fungi > Entomophthoromycota > Entomophthoromycetes > Entomophthorales > Entomophthoraceae > Entomophthora > Entomophthora muscae. The sequence continues at coordinate 24,013 of QTSX02007264.1, forward strand.
ACACCTCATTCTCCTCAGGAAATTGGGTGTCTGAGGAAAGGGCATAGTTGAAGAGTCTAGTCAGATGGTGTGCTATCAGATTTCTAATAGGCTTATAGTCATCTTCTGGGATGCAGTCTGGACCTGGTGATTTGCTGTTTGGGGACTCTTTAATGGTTGCAAGAGTCTTCTCCAGTGTGATGTTGGCTATCAGGGGTCTGCACATTGCTGGGGGACATCATGTGAACTCTGGACCAGCCTCTGTCATTAGTGAAGAGAGGACATACTTGTCTACATTTATATGAGCATACAGACTAGAGTAGAACTCCTGTATCTTCTTCTTAATCATTACTTTGTCTTTAGTTTTCAGACTGCACCCTGTATCAATCTCAGTGAAAAAAGATCCCCTCTGACGCTGAGCAAGGCTACATAGTCCGTCTTTTGTAGATGTTCCAAAGCTACATTGGAACTTGTATGTTGTGTTTGTCCAACAGCGCTTCTCAATGGTCATCTGAAGCTTCTTGATTTGGCAATAGGGGGTGTTGAACTTCAGAATGTCCTTCTTTTCCACTTCCTTATATTCTTTCTCCAAAGCATGTAGTGTCATGAGCTCATTGTTCTGCTATCTCCTCTGAAAGGAGATGGTGGATGACCAAATCTCCCTTTTGATGCCCAACCATGTGTCACTAGGTGACTGCCCCAGGTCCATCTGGGGGGAGGTCATTGCCAGGATGGCTCTCTCAATCATCTCCTTCCACTTGTGATTACAAAATGTGGATGGTTGTATGATCCAGTGTTGCTTAGAACATCAGGTAATACCAGAGTCCCAATCAATGTACAAAATATGTTGGTCCAAGATATGGGCTATCTGAACCTTTGAACCAGGTAATTCCTCTGAAATACTGCCAGAGACTAGGATATGGTCCAGTCTGGTGCCTGACACTAGGAACCTGTTACATAGCCCCACATTGTCAGCTGGGTTTGGTCCAGGTCCTTGTTGTCAATAATCTCAACTATCCCTTGCACTTGCAGAAACCCATCCACCAGGTGTGTAGAGGGATGACGTTGTTGTTGACATGGGTAAGTTTCTCTCTGGTTATTGGTGTACATGTTAAAATCCCCAATGTAAAGAGTTTGGTTAGGGAGGTCAAGTGACAACAGGATCTGCCACCCTTCCCTACTTCCTTGGTTCCCGCCAGGCTCCAGGTATACATCAACAACTGTGAGTGTCTTATTGTTCCTAAAATCCCTGAATTTTGCCACTATTATTCTGCCATCTAGGTGCATGGCCACAAAGCTGATGTTGATTTTGTCTCCCAGGGCCACAATTGCAATATGATCCGTCCAGAGTCCATTCAGTTTACTCTCTCTTGACCATACATGTGCTGCTGGGCCAGGTGAGAAGTCTAGTTTTGTTACAAGCCGTTGAGCCTGGATCTCTTTTATGATCATCAGGTTGCTATTGTTATTGGTTTTTATATAGTGTAGTTTCTCCTGTCTCAATTTTGATATTGCAATCTCCCTCACATTAATTGTTGCAATCCTCATAATTGATTGTCTGACCCTCAAGTATGAGGTGCTGCATCAGCAGGGGGTTTTATTGGTTGGAGAGGTTAGGGAATGGATCAGCCATGGTGGAGGACTCTGGGTTCTACTTACTCTTAGCAAGGAAGAGACCTGGGGCCATTTTATCCAAGGCCTGAGCTTCAGCCATTTCTGCAGGACTAAAGTCCTGCTTCATGTCATCTACATCCATTAGAGTGGCACAAGGAGTTTTCTTGTTGGGCTTGCTAGTTGGCTTAGGGTTCACAGTGGGATTGGGTTCACTAGGGGGGTTGGGTCTAGTGGTCTTTCTCTTCTTGGGTTTCTGATTCCACTTATCCTCTGCATCCGTCTTTCACTCATCATGTAGTTTCCAAGTAGGGGATTCTTGCTAGGGGCAGACTCTCCAATGGGGCTGTGGGTCAAAGAAGAGTTTTGTGACATCATTATCAAATATTGATGCATATTGGCCCAAGCTTTAGCGTGTCTCTGAGCCAGCATAGCTCTGATAGCTAGTAGTTCATGGGGATGAGAAAAGCTAAAGGGTATCCACACCACTGGGTTTTGGTGAAGAAATGTATTATTCTTGATTCTGGTAATATTATTCTCCAGCTCATATAAATGACTCAGTAGTAGGCATTCTGTCTGTGATGACAGTGGCTGAGTATGTGTCCTAATCCGTAACATAATTGGCACACTTGCTTCTCCCCTCCCACTTCAACTGCAATCACCTTGGGAACTCCAGGAATACAGATGAAGTGTGGAATAGAAAATTTCTTTTCCTGAACTGTGGGGGATGGATCCAGAAGGGCATAGATTGTAGTAGGTACAAATTTAGACAGTAATATTTCTGCACATTTGGTGTGCCATGCTACTATGTCCCCATAATAGCTAAGATTTGTCTTGATAGTGTCTTGTACCCACACGCCATCTTCACATTCAGTTGGCATGTTAGTGAAAGAGATCCGCTTGGTGTTCTTATTGATGAAGGAAGTCTTCTCTATTAAGATGTTCCCTCTTTTACAGCTTATGTCCTTTTTTCAGCCAATTCTCTAGAATCAGCATTGGGGAACCCTAAATCCAGGTATTTTTGTTTGATAGTGTAGTAGAACCGCAGCTGAACATTTGGAAACTCATTCTCAAAGAACGTCTTTATGACCTTCATATACCCTTAATGGTCACTCTTGGGCAGTTCATGTAATAAAAGGCGGATTGCATTGTTTATCACTGATTTGGCTGCCATACAATCCATAGAAAGGCCATTAAGTTTTTCACAAACATACTCTTCAAAGGATGTGTTGCCCTTCCATGCTCCCTTATTGCTGCAAAAGGAGCTATATGTGAACCCCTCCTGCTGAGCCTGACTCTTATGCTTGGGAGGACTAGCATGGTCCAGAAGTACCTTTGGGAGGATCCAGAAGATTGCCTCCTCAGTGGTGTATCCCAACTTGACCCATTTGATCAGTTCAATAGGGTCAATGTTTTGTTATGAAACTTGAAGGCTTGTGTCAATCCAATCCATACATTGGTCCATGCCTTGGTCCAGTCCATGTCTTTGACCAACCATTCAGCAGCTTCATCTAGATAAAACCCTTTCTGGATAAACATAGTCACATCTTGGAAGCTCCAGCCTCTTGCCGTGCTTCAGTTCTGCATATCAATGGGGCTCCACTTCTCATTCTTGAAAATGAGAGCTGCTTTAGCATTAACCTCATTGTTGATGCATTTTGCCGCTTTCCCAGCATTCATACCTACAGAGAAGAATTCAAATGCAAGATCCAGGGATGCAGAAGCTTACATCCATTCTTTAACCTAATGTACCTTGAAACCCTGATGTGCCCATTCTATGGCCACCTCAGGGTTAACTTGGTCTGATCTGATTTGGTCAGCGTCAGCTGGCACAACCCCTGTTTCAGACCAGGTCCTGGCAGTCTCCACATTGAATGCATGGACAAACCAAACCACATCCTTCAAGAAATTGAAGCCTGCTTCCTTTCATTTAAGCCAGTGTTCAAGGGGGAAATTTTCTATGTTCAAATGTGCTGACTTACTATGGAGACTTAAATACACACCAGACTGTGCCCATACCAGGGCTTATGTAAGAGAGGGGGAGCTAAACTAACCAAGTTTGGCCCCCATCCAGGGGGAAGACCCACCAAGACACCATCCAGTGTAGGACTGGTATGACCGCTCAAAATGGCATCCAGAGCAAGGACACATGAGATAGTTGGGGGAAGTAAGAATACAACCCCATCAAGAGGATACCATCAAGTAACCAAGAAGTCTGCCTGGGAGTGTACTCCTGGGACCCAACTCTTCCTCAGAAGCTGCATTATTTGATCCCATGGAAAGGGGAGGCATGGGGGATCCACTTTGGGGGGTCCAAGGAACTGGTTCAAGAGGAAATAATTCAAGATCATCACAATTAAGAATCTTAACAAGGTTATTGCTGGTAATAAGAATATCCTGAGCGCGCCCAGGAATATCCTCAAAAAATTGCATAAAATGAGTGGAATTGTCCCCTACATAACAAAAAGAAGAGGAAATTTGGCCCTAGAGGTCTGATGTGTACCAAATCATCACTAAAACTGGAGCCAAGGTGAAAGCCATGAACTTTATCAGAGGTATCAGTATTTCTTTGGACCACTTGAAAATTTAAAGACTTTTTTGCAGAGCAGCCAGGGATAATCAGGGTATTATGGCAAAAACAGGGGATTATGGGGCCTGAGGAGAAAGGAGGTGTAAAACCAAGCTGTATAGCTCAGAAGTGAGCAGGAAGAGCTTTACAGTGTTTATGAAGAAGTTTAAGAAACAACAGAGCAAGAAAGCAACAAATCTGAACCAAAAATAAGTTAATATATAGATATCTATACTAATTTTTAAGTTCAAGTTTGATTTCTGGAAAAAAAAAGTGCTAAGCCTTGATGTTAACACTAATATTAACTCTAGGGGCGTTGTAAGCAGCACTGGGACCCAGGGGACAGCAGCAAAGGTAAGGAGAGTTTTAGATATTTACTAAAAACTTTAAAGAATAATAGTCTTGTAACTGTGCTGTTTTAGCAGAGCTACAAGGGGGAAAATATTTGGAAACTAGATAATATTCTTTATTGAGAGATAGTGCTTATATAGTTAATGTGAGCCATGGATAACAGGAACATGATTGTGTAGATCACATGGTAGGATGGTGAAGGGGTGGCTTGATCCTAATAATGAGTCAAGCGCCAAAATGAGGTATTCACTGTAGGGGATCATCATCTGTTCATGTTGTTGGATTTGGTAATTTGAGTTGACTTCCTAGTCTGGCTTTGAGTGACTGGATAATTGGATTGCAGGTCACAAACCTGCTTGTTTGGAACCTTGCTGGCGGGTCAAGCCTGCAGTTTTGACAATAGGGCCAACCAAAAGGGGCCTAAAAACTTTTAATTTTAAAGATTGTAAAATCCAAAACTTTATTTGTCAAGAATGAGCAAGCAGGGAAACAGATCTAAATTTGAAGATCATCTGACCCAGACATTAAATCTGATTGGCCAGGGGAGATTTTTTACAAGGGAATTTCAGGAGAATTGTATGGTTTCTCATTAATTTCTGACTTAACCTCTGAATGGTTGGTGCCTGAGGAATGCTTTAGGATGCCATTATTTCCAGTTTGAATTGAATTTGTTGATTTGGCAGCAGTGAGTACTGATTGTTTACCCTTCATCTGTTTTAAATGGGGACACAAACAAGTCAACAAGTAGTCTAAATTAATCAGAGAATCTTCCCAAGTAGGAACAAAAATCTGAGTGACAGTGGTAACCACCTGAGAAGAATACACCAATAAAAATCTCTTGTCAATTGTGTGAGCTAAATCCTCAAGGGAATTAAGAGGTTTAACTTGATTCTGGGAAGTTCTCTTTGTACACTGAGGGAAGATTATCCTATCCAAGGCTAAAGGGGGAGTAACTTTAAGCTTGGTCAAATAGAGACTTGCTGGCTTTCCCAGTACTGCATCAATGCGGCCGGGTATCCAGAGTCCTTCTACTTGCAGGCTTGTTCAAAAGGAATAGACATGAATAGTCCCCATTCCAGAAATGTCTTAGACAACCATCCAGCATTAACAAGATGAGACGCTTGGACACAATCCACTCCTTTAGAAGCCCATGCTTGAGCTTCAAGAGGGGTGAAGTTGGTTCTAGCCCATGTACCACAGTTCACTGGGTTTCACCCAAACTTAGCCCATTCTTTTGCATTTCCAGGATAATATAAGCTTTTGTATATGCCCAGGCTGTAGCATTGGGGAATTCTGCAAAGTAGTTCTTGGCCTCAGTAGGTGAGATGCTCAGTTCCAATATCGCTGCCACATGTTCTCCAGGTAAATCTGATTTAATAAATTCAATGATTTTATTAGCAGGGTACTTGCTCACTATCCATGGTTCTGCTTGATTAAAGGGTACACAGAATCAGACTATGTATGCAATGGAGTCAAGGGTCAATCCTGTACTGACTCACGCCATAGCCTCATCACATGGTACCTGATGCTTTTGGAAGATCACCGCTGCACAAACTTCCACACCAGCTTGATGCCACTTGGATGCTGTATCTACAGTGAACTGGTGTTTCAGCCATTGTTTAGCTTGGTCCAGGGATAGTCCTATCATTTGTCATTTAAGAATATCTTGTAGGCAAATCCCATTGTCTTCCCATACCTTTCATAAATCACAAACTCCTGTTAAAAATGCTCATAGAATAATCTCAGCTACAGAATCTGAACCTTGACATCCTGCGGGCCGCTGGCCTGCAGGCCCAGCTGTCCAACTGCCCACGTTTTTCTGGGCTCAAACCAGAGTCAAATCTGTATTCAGTGAAACTCCTGATGCCCATCAGCCTAGAGTCACCAGCACCTATGCCTCCCCTTTAAAAGGATCATGTTAGTCCTGTTAATGGAAGTGCAGGCTTGACCAATGATCCTAAGATAACTGGGGCCACTGCAGCCTGAAATTGAAGAAACTTCCTGTGGAATGAGGGCCACCCAAGGATGACCAATCCTGCAACTCAAATGGAGAATTCAAGTCTTCTAATTTAAAACCAGCCAATGAAAGATCTCCTGTGCAAGATGCCACCAAGGGTTGCCTAACCCTGATAGATAGTATCACCCAGCCTGAGGGGAATAACAAAAGATTCCCATGGTAGTTGGGCATACTTATACCCTGGGCTGCCAGGAAGCTGCCCATTACTATTCTCACAATAAAGTGACATGAACCTTTGGTTCAACCAGGTCATTCCATATTTGATTTTAGTTCTATTTCAATTGCAGACTAACCTCTGCAGCCTTGTCCCCCACTTTCATCAACCCCAAGAAACTACAGACCGTCCGCTCAAGCTATATTGACCACCTGGAGCACCTATTGGCCCAGTACATTTCACAGAATATCCCCCCAACCCAGCATTCTCAGAGTTTACTCTAGAGAAAATCCTGATCTATGACCCTGAAGACAGAACTTGGGAGATTGAGATCATTGGCAGAGAAGGATCCTGGATTACTACGCCCCCTCTGCTATTCCAAGATAAATATAACTACCTGCCAACCTACCAAGTTTCAATGACCCCACCCCTTACCCTGCGGCCCAACCACCTGCAGGATTCCATGGCAGCCAATGAATCCGCTTCAACACAACTATTCAAAGTGATGTACATCACTCTTAATAGAGTTGTGGATTCTATGGTCTCCTCCAATGGGCCCTGGGCCGTCCTGGGCAAATACTTATCATATATTGTAAAGTTAGCTCCTATCCTCTGGTGGGCCCTACCCTCTGGGCCTGCAGGCCGTCCGCCCACAAGTTCTCAGGAACCCCCCACAGGATGTATCCCTGACAACACCTGTGCTGCTGCGCTATCAATACTGTAGCCTTCCAGTAACTCTTTGAATAATTTCTGTTGGCCCAGGATCTTTCTATTCTGCTTAGGAGTCAAATTTCCATGAAATTCAGTCAATCTAGTTCATTGACCTTATCTAACCAATCAGGGTTGTCTATTTCACCTCCTGGATCAAGAGCCATGTCAGCAATCCTGCATCAATGTGCTCATGCCTTTGAGATGGGCAATTTTGCTGTTGCTCAACCCGTCACTCTTGTTGTCCCAGTTGGTGGGGACGTCTGCCTTGGAGCCAGGCGTAAAGTACAGCACTTTTGCTGCTCCCCCTTTTGCTTAAACCTTTTTTAAGCCACCTTCTTCCTTCAGGACAATTTTACCCACATGCACAATAAGTGTTGTTGTTATCTGTGTTGGTATGATTTGATTGATCACTTTCTTTTAAATTCAAAATAAAAGTGATGCTAAGCAAGTGAAGATTTGCTCAAACAACTCAGCACCCAGGGCCCAGATTCCTCTGAAATTGTCAGGAAGCCAGGCATAGTGTCAGGGATCCAACCTGAGGGGGGTTCCTGAGAACTCACGGGCAGACAGCCCGCGGGCCCAGCAGGGAGGGCCCACCACAAGATTGGGGCTAACTTACTATAATAGATACCAATTTTCCAAGGACTGCCCTAGGTCTGCTTACAGGCACCATAGAATCAATCAATCCAGTGAGGGTGATATACATCACCCCAAATATCTGAGTGAAAGTGGATTAATTTGGTGCAACAGATTCTTGCAGGCAGTTGGGCCACAGGGTGAGGGGCGGTGTCATGGGAACCAAATATGCGGGCAGGAAATTATACTTGTCTCAGATAGCAGAGGGGGCTGGGTGACTTTGATGCCTTCTCTGTAAAGGACTTCCGTCTCTCTAGTTCTAGCTTTGGGGTTGTTGATGAGGATCTCCTCCAGAGTAAACTCTAAATACACCGGGTTGGGTGGGTACTCTGTGAAATGTACTGGGCCAAAGGGAGCTCCTGGTGAACAGTAAAGTTTGGGCAGCTGGTCCGCAGTTTCTTGGGGTAGGTTGTCACTAGTGACAAACTCTTATCAACTATGCTTATCAAAAAGCCCCAACACACGAAACTCAAACCCTGGCATCTTGCGGGCCGCCAGCCCGCAGTTTTTTGGGCTCAAATCAGAATAGGATTCAACTTCAGAAAATCCTTTTAAGCTTGATGAACCAAATGTACCTAAGCCAATACTTTCCACACTGGGGGTCCCTATTAAGACAGCCAATCAACACACAGGCCCAGCCACTGATTCCAAAATAACTTGGGCCCGCACAGAAGGAGAAACAGAGAATTTTCCCATAGAATGCAGGCCACCCAGAGGCGGCCAATCCCATAACCTGACTAGGGAATTTGAGATTCCTCAGTTCAAACCAGCCAATGAAATAACCCCCACAATTGATGCCACCAAAGACTGGGAAGACCTGGTAATTGGGAAAGCCCAGGCTGACAGAATTTGTGAAAGTTTTACCATAACAGATAGGCATACTTATACCCTGGGCCGCCAGGAAGATGCCCATTGCCATCCTTGCAATAAAGTGACATGAACCTTTGGTTCAACCAGATCATACTATACTTGTTATTAGTTTTACTTCATCTATAGTCTACTCCTTGCAGCTCCTCACCCTGTGCTCACCTACCCCAAGAAACCACGGACCAGCTGCCCAAACTTTACTGTCCACCAGGAGCTCCCTTTGGCCCAGTACATTTTACCAAGTACCCACCCAACCCGGTGTATTTGGAGTTTACCCTGGAGGAGATCCTCATCCACAACCCTGAAGCTAGAACTAGAGAGACTGAAACTGTATGCAGAGAAGGCATCAAAGTCACCATACCTCCTCTGCTATTCTGAGACAAGTATAATTTCCTACCCGCATATTTGGAACCAATGACACCGCCCCACACCCCGCGGCCCAACGGCCTGCAAGAATCTGTTGCTACTGATGAATCCACTTCCACCCAGATATTTGGGGTGATGTATATCACCCTCACTGGATTGATTGATTACATGATGCCTACAAGCAGACCTTGGGAAGTCTTTGGAAAATTGTTATCTTATATTTTAAAGTTAGCCCCAATCCTGTGGTGGGCTCTCCCTGCTGGGCCCACAGGCCATCCGCCCGCAAGTTCTCAGGAACCCCCCACAGGTTGGATCCCTGACATAGGTGAGCACAGGGTGCAGAGCCGCAAGGAGTAGACTGTAAATGAAGTAAAACTAATAACAAGTATGGTATGATCTGGTTGAACTAAAGGTTCATATCATTTTATTGCAAGGATGGCAATGGGCATCTTCCTGGCGGCCCAGGGTATAAGTATGCCCATCTGTCATGGTAAAACTTTCACTATTTCTGTTGGCCCAGGGTTTCCCAATTACCAGGTCTTCCCAGTCTTTGGTGGCATCAATTGCAGGGGTTATTTTATTGGCTGGTTCAAACTGAGAATGCTCAAATTCCCTAGTCAGGTTGTGGGATTGGTTGCCTCTGGGTGGCCCGCGTTGTATGGGAAAATTATCTGTTTCCCCTTCTGTGCAGGCCCAAGTTATTTTGGAATCTGTGGCTGGCCCTGCCCATTGATTGGCTGTTTTATTAGGAAATTTTAGTGTGGAGAGTATTAGCGTAGGTACATTTGGTTCATCAAGCTTAAAAGGATTTTCTGAAGTTGAATCCTGTTCTGATTTGAGCCCAAAAAACTGTGGGTGCCAGGCCGGGCAGCTGGCTCTGCGGGCTGGCGGCCCGCGAGATGCTGGGGTTTGAGTTTTGTAGTAAAGGCTTTTTGATAAGTATAGTTGATAGGACTTTGTCACTTGTGATGTCATCCCATTCTCTCCTGGTGCCCTCCTTCTTCCTGGTCCTCTTTTCCAGGTATTGTTGTATGGCTTCTTGTGTGTTAGGTAGGTTGGAGACCAGTTCCCAGGTGCTTTCTTTGGGGGGGGGAACCTACCCATTTGATGTAGTACTGTGGGTCTTGTAGTGGAGGCGGTGTCTATGGATGTACTCTACTTTGTATTTGGTTGAGCGCCCCTCTTGGATGGGTGGAGGGGTAGTCTTTATCTTCTGGTGGGGGAGGGAGGTTCCTTCTTTCTTGAATAGCAGTGATCAGTGGAAGACATTGTGGATTTTCCAAGTAGGCGGCAGCTCTAGCTTGTACGCCACTTCTCCTATTTGCTTTACAATCTTGTAAGGGCCACAGCAGCAGTGGGCTAGCTTTCTACTGGGTATGTGTAGGAGAACGTTCCGTGAGTCAAGGTAAGCTTCATTGCCTATTTCCAGAGGTTTCCTGGGGACTCTTTTCTTGTCAGCAAACGCTTTGTAGGTCTTAATGGCGCGGGTCAAGTTCCTTAGACAGGTTTCCTGGGTGGCATGTATTTGTTCAATCCAAGATTGTCCTGCTGTGTTCTGTTCCTTACTGCCAATGCTAGGGTCCCATGATGGATTGAACCCATAGTTGGGCTTGAACAGAGACATCCCAGTGGAGGCGTGGTCTTTACTATTGTATGCAAACTGGGCCATGGGAAGTATCTCAATCTAATTGTCCTGGTCGGCGTTGGCATAGCATCAGAGGTTTTTTTCCAGGATTTGGTTGACCTATTCAGTTTGTCCATCCGTCTGCGGGTGGTAGGAGGTCAACACACAACGTTTTATTCTGAGGTCCTTCATCACTTGGGTCCAGTAGTGGGAGGTAAACTGGGGTCCTCTATCAGTGATGATTTCTTCTGGGGTGCCGTGTTGTGTCAAGATGCAGTTGTGGAAGTGTCTGGCTGTCTCAGTTGCCATGCAGTGGGTAGTGATTGGGACAAAATAGGTCATTTTTGTGAAAAAGTTGACCATGACCAGGATTGTGTCAAAGGATTTTGAAGGGGGAGCTCTACTATGTAGTCCATTGACACTGACTTCCAGGGGCCAGCAGGGATGTCCAGAGGTCTCAGTAACCCTTCTGGCTTAGAGCAACGTGTCTTGGTTCTTCCGCAGGTTTCACAGCCGTTGATGTAGGCAGCTACTTCTTTGTCCATGGCCGGCCATGCGTAGTTCTGCTTGATACTTGAAAGGAATTTGTGTCTACCTGGGTGGCTGGCCATCTCTGAATTGTGGTGGTCAATCAATACATTTGTTTGGGTTGGGCCTTTGGGCACATAGATTCTGTTATGGAGCAGCAGGGTATAACTTTCAGGTAGTACCCTTTCTTTGAGTGATGGCAATCCAGGTCCTTTGTCAGGGCTTCAACTAGCTTGACTGAGTAGGCATCCTGTTTCTGGGCTTTTATCACATTGGGTTTGATGGCAGCAATCTTTAAGTACTTCAGATGTATCCCTATGCTGGCAGGGTCTAATAGTGTGTGGATGTTGCAGTCCTTGATTTCCGTAGAGGAGGGAGTCAAGTCAGCTCTCCTGCTCAAGGTGTCTGGTACTATGTTAACCTTTCCTGGCTTGTAGTCTATGGTCAAGGTATAGTCTGCTAGTTCCAAGGCCCATCTCACCTGACGTTGGTTCAGCTGACGTGGTTTGAAGAATTAGACTAAGTTCTTGTGGTCTGTCAGAACCTTTACCGGATGTTCAGCACTGCACAAATACCTGCGCCAGTGCTTCAATGTCTTCATTATAGCTAACATCACCTTGTTGTATATTGGGTAGTTCCCTTCAGCTGGTAGCATCTTCTTGGAGTGGTATGCTACAGGATGTAGCATACCACCCCTCCTTCCTGAAGAAGGACCCCACCCACCGCAAAGTCAGATGCATCTGTCTCCAGCACAAAAGGTTTAGCAGGATCAGGCATGGCGAGGACCAGGGCGGAGGTGAAGGCAAGCTTCAGGATCTCAAAGGCAGAAGTGCATTCTGGGGTCCAGACAAAGGCGACCTTGTCAGAGCACAGGCGGGTCAGGGGCAGGAGATGTGAGAAAATTTTTGGATGAAATCCCTGCAATAATTTGCCAGGCCCAAAAAGCTTCTCACGTCCTTTCTGCATTTGGGTACTGGCCAGGCTGTTACAGCTTCTACTTTGTCCTGCGCCATTGCAAACCCACCAGTCTTCACCACATATCCCAGAAATTCATTTTCAGATTGAAAGAATTCAGATTTCTTCAGCTTGGCGTATAGGTTGGCCTGCGAGAGTTTCTCCAGTATTTGGTCAAGGTGTTGGAGGTGTTCCTCATGTGTTTTGTTGTATATGAGGATTTCATCCAAATACACCACGCAGAACTGGTCAAGGTACTTGCCAAGGACAGAGTTGATCATCCTTTGGAAAGTGCTGGGAGCATTGCACAACCCAAACGGCATGACCAAGTACTTGTACAATCCATATCTAGTTTTGAAGGCTGTCTTGTATTTGTCTCCTTCCTTGATTCTGATCTGGGTTAAGGCGTCTCTCAGATCAATTTTTGAGTATACCTGGGCTCCCGTAAATACATCACATAGGTCGTCAGCGTTAGGAATGGGGTAGTGGTTCTTTACAGTGATATTGTTCAGTTTTTGGTAGTTTATGTAGGGACGCATCCCGCCATCTTTCTTTCCTACAAACAGCATGGGCAAAGAGCAAGAGCTTTTTGACACCCGGATGAGCCCCTTTTTTGTCATGTCCTCCAAGTATGTCTTCATTGCTGCTTGTTTGCAGTGATTGCAGCTGTATATGGGGCCATGGTGGGGTTGGGTTCCAGGTAAAAGGTCAATGGCGTGGTTGTAGATTGAGTCACTGGGAAGCTGGGTGGCTGCTTCCTCACTGAAGACGTGGCTCCACTTCTCCAAGGGGGAAGGAAGACTACCCGCCCTGGGTTCCATTCTCAGGGTCAGGAGTGTGTTGGGTTCCTTACTGGTTGGGCCCAACTGGAACGGCACTACATCAAACAAATTGTCTCCCTTCAAGGCAACCATTTGATTATGGAAGTTCAGAATAGCGCCGTGTCTCTAGGACCAGGAGTCCCCTAGGATCAGGGGGTAGGGAAGCCCTTCCAGGATGATGGGAAACGCTGGGTACCAGTTCTACCCAATTTCAGGGGCAATTCAGTGGCGCACCTGAAACCCAAGTTGTGGGAGCTGTTTCCCATGATTACCTTGACGCTTTTGCTGGTGGCCTCCAGTCCAAGGTCCTTGGCAAGGGTGGCATTGATAAAACTCTCCTCTGCTCTGGTATTGATGAAAGCTCCAACAGTCTGGGAGGTAGTGGATGTTCTTACTTTGACTTGGATAAATTTGTACAATTGAGTAGAGGTGTTTATTTGCGCCAAGGAAACTGAGGGGTTACTCTTCTTAGGGCAAGCCTTGGTGAGGTGTCCAGGCTTGTGGCAATAAAAGCACAAGCCTTCACAGTAGTGGCGCTGTAGTTCATCAGGGGACATTCCTGGTCTGCCGGGTGTTGGGGCTCGGTTTGCGCGCTGAGCAGAAAAGGGAATGCCTTCTTGGTTGAGGCTCAACTCTCTGCACAAGAGGAGTAATTCATCCAGGTCAAGCGTAGGGGGGTGCTTAAGGAGCTCCTTCAGGGCAGGGCAGGCTCCTCAGTGGTACAGGATGGCCAATAGCTTGTCCTCAAGTTGGGTTCTGGCTTTCAATTTCAGGAACTCATTGGTGTAAGCTTGCAGCAAGCGTGGTCCTTGTTGGATATCCAGTAAGCTGATCAGGGTGTGGTGGCGGGTGTCTTGGTTGTCGCCTGTGGCCATCAGTTTGCTCTCAAATTGGGAATAGTCCAGGCTGAACTCAACGTCCTTGGTGGTTGCTTTCCCAAACCAGTCCAGGGCATTGCCAGAGAGCATGGAGGCTACTCCAAGGACTTTCTTGGTGTTGTTGGAGTATGAGTTTGCATTGGCTTGAAAATGGAGGCAGAGGACTGTCATTGCTCTTCTGGCTTCTTCTAGGGTGAGCTTCCCCATCTGGGGCATATCTACCCGGGTTGTGGTCTGGCTTACTATGATGTTCTGCACCTGCAAGTTCTGGGTCTTGGTCTTCTCCTTGCCAGGCGGTGTGTCTTTCTTTTCAGGGTTGGTTTTGTGTCAGGTCACTGAGGTGATCAGGTTGGTAGTTAACTTGTACGCATAGTAAGCTGGAATCAATAAAAATAGCATACAAGATGCCCCAAGAGTTAACAACATCTTGGGGCCCAGGTTACCGTGTTTGAGGTAGATTGCCATAATGTCAGGGATTGAACCTGAGGGGGGTTCCTGAGAACTTGCGGGCGGACAGCCCGCGGTCCCAGCAGGGAGGGCCCACCACAAGATTGGGGCTAACTTTACAATATAAGATAAAAAATTTCCAAGGACTGCCCAAGGTCTGCTTACAGGCACCATAGAATCAATCAATCTGGTGAGGGTGATATACATCATCCCAAATATCTGAGTGGAAGTGGATTCACTAGTGGCAACAGATTCTTGCGGGTGGTTGGGCCGCAGGGTGAGGGGCAGTTTCATTGAAACCAAATATGCGGGCAGGAAATTATACTTGTCTCAGAATAGCAGAGGGGGCCATGTGATTTTGATGCCTTCCCTATAGACAGTCTTGGTCTCTCTAGTTCTAGCTTTGGGGTTATGGATGAGGATCTCCTCAAGAGTAAACTCCAAATACTCCGGGTTGGGTGGGTACTCAGTGAAATGTACTGAGCCAAAGGGAGCTCCTGGTGGACGGTAAAGTTTGGGCGGCTGGTCCGCGGTTTCTCGGGGTAGGTGAGCATGGGGTGCAGAGCCGCGAGGAGTAGACTGTAAATGAAGTAAAACTAATAACAAGTATGGTATGATCTGGTTGAACCAAAGGCTCATATCACTTTATTGCAAGGATGGCAATGGGCATCTTCCTGGCGGCCCAGGGTATAAGTATGCCCATCTGTCATGGTAAAACTTTCACAATTTCTGTCAGCCCGGGGTTTCCTGCTTACCAAGTCTTCCCAGTCTTTGGTGGCATTGATTGCAGGGGTTATTTCATTGGCTGGTTTGAACTGAGAATGCTCAAATTCCCTAGTCAGGTTGTGGGATTGGTTGCCTCCAGGTGGCCTGTGTTCTATGAGAAAATTCTCTGTTTCCCCTTCCGTGCAGGCCCAAGTTATTTCAGAATCTGTGGCTGGCCCTGCCCGTTGATTGGCTGTTTTATCAGGAACCTTTAGTGTGGAGAGTATTGGCGTAGGAACAGTTGGTTCATCAAGCTTAAAAGGATTTTCTGAAGTCAAATCCTGTTCTGATTTGAGCCCAAAAAATTGCAGGCGGCTGGCCCTGCAGGCTGGCGGCCCGCAAGATGCCGGGGTTTGAGTTTTGTAGTAGAGGCTTTTCAATAAGTATAGTTGATAGGAGTTTGTCACTTGTGACACATAGGTAGAGGCATTGGTTGACTCAGGACGGAGTACAGACGGGCCAGTGGGTAATGCCCATCATAGGATGGGTGCTAACTTGATAATATAGAATACAGATTGCCCAAGCAAAGACCAGGGCCCTGGTTGGGCATCATAGTGTCTACCATTCCCGTCAAAGTAATGTAGAGTACTCCAAAAAGTTGGGTGGACGTAGTATTGGCTGCAGTGGGGGGTTCCATTGGGCGGTTGGGTTGCGGGGTTAAGGGCAGAGTCATGGGAACAAAGTAGGCAGGCAGATAATTGTACTTGTCTTTGAACAACCTTAGCGGCCTCTTTTACCACTTTCCTTCACGTCCTATATGTTCAGTTTCTCTATTCCTTACCAAGGGATCAGCAATGAGGATGGTCTCCAAGTTGTACTCCGTGTAGGCGGGGTTGGGTGGGTATTTGGTAAAATGCACAGGTCCAAAGGGGGCTCCAGGGGGACGGTATAGTGCCTGGGAAGGGTCAGCAGGTTGGTCTCTAGAGGGGGTGATTGCCCGATGGTCTACTTGGCCAGAGTTAAGATGAAAGATCACTAAGACTATATAAGGTAGGATTTGTTTGGACCAAAGGCTCATAAAACTTTATTATCAAAAATGATGATATGGTCATCACCATACCGCCAGAGCTTTTATATCATGGGGTTTTGCTTCTTCAATTTTTACAGGGTTCAGGTTCACAGACAAGGCACTAGTGGGGCATGGATCTTGGCTTAATGTCAGGAAGCCAGTCGTAAGTAGAGGCCTTGGGCGGCTCGGGGTGAGGTACGGCCAAGCCGGCAGGTAGGGCCCACCATAGAATGGGTGCTAACTTGATAATATAAGATACAGATTGCCCGAGTAAGGACCAAGGTCCAGAGTTGGGGACCATGGAATGTACCAATCCTGTCAAAGGAATGTAGAGTACTCCAAACAGTTGGGTAGAGGTGGTCTCGGCTGCGGCAGTGGGTTCCAACGGGCGGTCTGGTCGTGGTGGTAAAGGAGGAGTCATAGGAACAAAGTAGGCAGGCAGGTAATTGTACTTGTCTTTGAATAGTAAGGGCGGGATCTCAACCCTCTTTCCTTTGTGTCCTATGTACTCAGTACTTCTAGTCCTTGCCAAAGGGTCGGCAATGAGGATGGTTTCCAAGTTGTACTCTGAATAGGCCAGGTTGGGGGGTATTCAGTAAAATGCACAGGTCCAAAGGGGGCTCCCGGGGGACAGTATAATGCCTGGGACAATTTGGCAGGTTGGTCTTGGGGGAGGGCGGCGGCCTGGTGGTCTACTTGACTGGAATTAAGATGGAAGATCACTAAGACTAGATAGGGTAAGATTTGTTCAAACCAAATGTTCATAAAACTTTATTATTGAAAATAACAATGGGGGGTTTTGCCGTACCACCAGGGTTTTCATACCCTGGGACTTTGCTTCTTTGATTTTTGCAGGGTTCAGGTTTGCAGATGAGGCACTGGCAGGGTGTGGGTCTTGGCTTGGGGTCTCAAGGGCGGCAGATCCAGGTTGTGCTTGTTCTGGCAAATTGGAAAGGTGACACTTTGTTTTGCCGCCACTGTTTGCTATGTCACCTGAGTAGTCCAATTGCACTACCCCTTCTGGGCGGGAGACTGACAGTTGCTGGTGGCCATTGGCAAGGTTAAAAATAGGTTTTGTCTTAACCTCCTTAAGGCAAGTTGCAACCTCTGCATAGGTTTGGGTCTTTGGTGGCCCAAGGTTGTCATCAATCTGATGACTATTTGGGGAATTGTCTCTGGGGGGCTGGTGGGTCTTGGAGTAACTCGTTAACTCAGGTTTGCAATTTAACAAGCGGGCGGTCCCCCGTCCACTTTGTGTGACTCAAGTGATCTTTGGAGGGTCCTCTGTAGTAGGCCGGCAGAACGCAGAGTAATTTACCAATTTGAGCCTGTCTTTTAACGGATTGGCGGGTCCTGGACTGGTCTGGCAGATTGGATCCGCCTCCTGAGAACCGGGGTTTAACTCTTGGGTTTTCAATACAAGTATTGAAATGTCATTCATGACACTTAAAGTCTTGAGGGCAACAGATCCAGGTTGTGCCTGCTCTGGTGAACAGAAGTCCTGATGCTTTGTTCTGCCACTACTGTTCACCACATCACCTAAGCAGTTCAATTGTACTACCTATTCTGGACAGAAGACTGGCAGCTGCTGGTGGTCATTGGTGGAGTTAGCAGTAGGTTTTATTTTAACCTCCTTAAGGCAAGCTACAACCTCTGCATAGGTCTGGATCTTTGGTGGCACAAGGTTGGCAGCAATCTGGTGACCATTCAGAGAATTGTTCTTGGGAGACTGGCAGGTCTCGGAGTAACTCATCAACTCGGGTTTGCAATTTAACAAGTTGGCGGGGTTCTATCCACTTTGTGTGACTCGAGTAGTCTTTGGAGGGTCGGGGTTCAATTGCGGGGTCTCCAATGTTGATTTCGAACCTCCAGTATTGACACTTGGCAGGTTGGCAGGTTCCTGTTCCTCCTGGTTGGGGTCAGCTATCTCTGGCAGTTGGGCGGGCTCCTGTCTACTCTGGTCAGCATAAGGCTTTTCCTGAGACCTGGGTTTCAATTCCCAGGGTTTCAAAAAAGTATTGAAATGTCATTCATGACAGACATAAGGGAATCCTAAAAACGAAAAGGAGACAACTTGGTTGTGACAATTATGGCAAATGCCATAATCATCACATTTTTAATCCACTGCAGCCCTAGTTGTATGTCTGGAAATTTTTGCCAATTAACACACATTTTCCATAGAATCAGCTCTTATTTCTATCAAAAAAGTTGAAATTCATTTTGTGACTGAAAAAATTCCTCTAAACTGAACCATTTTCGTTTATCTCAACAGGATGTAAAACTACTTCATATATTTAAGCTATCGAGTCAAAGGGATTTGATTTAAAAAATCCTGAAGTGCAACTGAGCTTCAGGCTTAGATTTCAATAGCATGTCGCATAAAGGCTTGTTTCAAAAATAATTTTGATATGCATTTTAAAAGGGATAAAATTTAATAAAGTTTCTTCATGAATTGAACTGTACAAGAGCCAAGCAGCAACTACTCTCAATTTAAAATAATAATTTCAGTAGGCAAACTATATTACTTGACCCTTTTTTATTAGAAAGCCAAAGTTATAAATTAATCAAGTATTTTGTTTTCTTCTAATCAGTTTAGTAAAAGTCTTTGTTCAAATTTTTATTAATATTTTTTGCAAATATTATGTATTTGTCTTACATTTTTTCTTTTCCTTTTCCTTTTTTGAATTTGAATTTTGTTTACTCTTATAATTCGCTATTAATCAATTTTTTAGAGGTCCATTTTAACTCTCGGATATGGCAGGTTAGTACTTATTTTTAAGCTTAACATATAATATTATTCTTGCAGTGAATTAAGTGATTTAGCTTAGAGTTTAAAATTTAACATTTTTCATTTAGCAGCGAAACCTAAACCCGGAACATGGGAAGCTTTGAGGTACTATTTTTTGGAAGTTTAAAATCAATCTTTTTAGCCCTCAAACTTTGTCCGAAGATCTGAGTACTTGGCCAAGCATGTGCCTCAGTTCCTATGGACCTGTTAGAGAGCAGCCTTGCATTCTCACTGATACAGATATCTCCCCCGAAGAACTTCATCTCTTTGCACTCCAAGATTTTGCTTCTACTGGAACAGTTCAGAATTTTGTAAGCTTAAGATTATTTGAGTAAATATAACTTTTTAGTTTGGAGGGCTTCAGGGAGAAGTTGACAAAGCTTCCCGAAAGCTTACAGAAATGCAGAGTCGAGGGCCTCAGGCAATAATTGGGCATATGCAAAGTCAGAGGATCGATCACTCTCGACCCCTTCCGGATATCTCACCTTGTCCCAGGCTCAAGAAGAATTCTGTGCTCAACGCTAGCAACGTAGCATTTATGCAGCCGAACTATCGGCCATCCTTGAATAATCCTTTCGAAATCTTAAACCGGCCAGAAAATCAGTTTGGTGCAAATGTGAATGCGTTTGCCAGCCCTAACACCCCTCAAGGCTTTGGAAGTGCTGTTCCCAAGGCTACTCTCAACCCTAACGCATTTACTCAATTCGGTTCACAGCCTGTCAGCAACTCCTTTGCTAATCCATCTCAGCCAGGAAAAGAAAAGGCAGTACCATTCAGCTTTGCTCAAAGCTTAAACAATCTTGGCAAGCAGCCAAGCACACCCGCGTCGATTTTCTCTAATCCCAAGCCAGCTACTCAGGAAGCTACTAAAGCTCCTAGTGTTCCTGCAGCAACTCCACAGACAGCAACTGCTTCTGAGCAGAAACCAACATTTGCTGGTTTTAGCACTTTTTCTGCTACCCCAAACAACTTTTCTGGTACAAGCCATACCATTTCTGGAAGCTCAGAAAAGCCTGTCACTCCACAGCAACCAACAGCCAATGCCTTCTCTGGCTTTAATGCTGCCCCTTCTCAGTCAGCATTCGACTCTAAACCGAAATTCTCGTTTGCTGAAAAACTCGCTAGTATGGCATCTACCGCTAAGCAGCCAACCGATGCTTCTACAGAATCAAAGCTTACTTCCGAAGCCCAGTCGCAAGCCGCCCCCACAAAACCTGTCAACGAAGGTTCTCATGAAACGCCCCAAAAGTCAACTGAAGCAGCCAAGCCTTCTGCCGAAGAGACCACTGCTCCCAAGCCAGCATTCTTTGTCCCACCTAACGCTTCTTCGCCTTTCTTCAAGGCTCCGATCGAAACCAACCATGCCAAAATATCTCAACTCGTCACACCTTCATCAAGCGGCACCCCTTCCGCCTCGACACAGGAACCACCTGCAGAAAACAAGCCACCTGTTCAAAATTCTCAAGAAGGTGTTCCAGCCAAGGAGCCCCAGAAAACACTCACCCCAGAGGAGATCCGGCTTGTTAGCGAACTTAACGCTTTGCATGAATACAAAGAGGAATTCTCATCCCTTGATATCGAGGGATTGGTTGTCGAACTCGATAAGATGCTTTCTTCAATCTCCATCCGTCCTAGCTTCAGTCCTATGCTTGAGGAGAATCTTCCCACCCCCATCCCATTTACGGCAACACCTGCACCCCCCAATGTTAGAAATCTACCTGCTTACAAAGCTCTTCCTCCTTTACCTCCACCCATCGATCCACAAAGGGCGCATGCTAAGCTAGGTGATCCTACATCCTACTCTACTGCAGAATCGCTTGCACCCTGGGAGATTGAGGCCTTCACATGCTCTGACTTTACACCAGGAGCTATTCCATCGAAACCTCCCTCAATCGGACTCTTGTTCAGAAAAAACTAGAATCCTCTGGCCTATTTTGTTCCAGAGACTCCTATTTGCTTGGCTTTAAAGCTTAGAGTATGTACTTAAGCTTTGAATCTTTTTTAATAAATGATGCTTGCTCAGACACTTTTTATTTCCAAAGTTTCTTTTCAAGTCTCTTTTGCAAACCAAACCCTTTAAAATAAACAATGGACTATAAAAGTTATCTTGACTGCCCCTAGTATAACCCTTTCATTGTACATATATAATCCAATAATCACATTTAAACTGGTAATTTGAACTACTGGTAAAGGGTGGCATTTGGGGAAGCTATGTTGATAAGGAGAGTAGATTAGTGTTGTGACTATGTTACTAGCAGCAGCAGCAAAGAAGATAAATGGAAGCTGCAGAAAGAGATACTGTTAATTTAAAAAGAAAAATCTTGCTTTCTACCCTTAAGAGGATCAAGCTATTTATGCCACTTGGGTATTAGGATGGCATATCATTGCTATTGGCAGCATTACTTGATCCTAGCTGTGCTGTATCAGCGGAATGCCAGTATATTTGGTTAGGTGCTATTAAGGCAAGTGTTAAGATTTTTAATGCTCAATTTATATGATAGATTGAGCTAGTGTCACAGCAGTTTCCATATTACCTGATATTGTGTGTCCTAATTGAAAAACCATGGAGTAAGAAAGACAGTACAGAAGTTAACATAATTTAGCAATCTGAGTCAAACTGTTGACATAAAATAGTTAACAGCTGCATCAGTTACAGTTCAGATTCATCTGTCAAGTTTAAACAAGTTGAAACAAGATGACACAATCTTTGGGTCACACACTATACTGCCATTAATCAGAATGGAACCCAAATACTGAGCACCAAGTGTTTCTTTACCAATTGGATGTGGTTTAGTCAGGAATGACTGAATGGTGAGGCTTCTTGGTATCTTGGTTGACTGCCATGAAATAGGAAATCTTAGCCAATTTTCTTGATATATATGAAGGGGTTTTATCAACTCCTAAGGTCTCAATCCTTCTTAAAAAATAATCAAACTTTCTAAAATTTAAACCCTGTTTCTACATTTTTGAGAAAGTTTAACTATGCATCCCATTTTTTGGGCTCCTGCAACATTTCCCTGTCAGATTAATTATTATTAATTGTCAAAATAGTGGGGTCAACCCCCTAGCAGAGTCCCTCACAAAAGACCACATGTCACACAACTTGACTTCCATGGCACCCAAAGCCAAATGCAAAACTCAACTCAAATTATCAAGCAAGGAAACAAGAACCAATGCTAATCTTGGCGGGGTGGCAACTTAATTTGATGGTTCACTCATTAACAAGATCAAGCCATCACCTTGCCCAATCCAATTGATTAATTGCCACAATATTGTTCCTCTTAAAATGATTCACCCCAACTATAAAATCACCTTTATCCAAATAAAGGCATTATCTAGCTTACAAACACTCTTCTCCTTGTAAATATTTTAATACAGCATATTTACAACACCATAGTATTACTGGCTGTTGGAAAGATGTTCTGCAAGTTGTTTTCTATGGGTCTGACAATTTCAAACATTTTCCAGTTGATACTGAGTTGGAAGACCCCACAGTTTCTCAATGTCCTGAGTTCTACTATGAGAATCCCTTGCTGCTTTCTCAAGCATTATACTTGCCAGTGCTATTATTAGCTTTGGCTATGTTACTGAACCTCAAGATCATTTTTGGAAACTTTACCAAGTGGTATTCCCATCCAAGACTCTGGATTGTCTTCAAAACCCTGTGAATATGGATTTTATTACACACCCATTTGAGTTTGGCCATTATTATCCTGCCATTTCTACAGTAGTTTTAAAAACTATGGTAACAATCAAAAATACCTCAGATTTAAACAAAATTATTTCAGATTTAAACAAATTCCATTTTGCACAAGATTCAGGATTCAATTAATTTAAAAAATTCAGTTAATAAATGAACTGTCAAATAAAAAACAAAATTTCACTAGCCCATTATAAAAAATTATATCAACCATCAAGCGGTATAGTTCAAACCACAAACAAAATGAACTGACACAACAAGTGATATGGATGGATGCCATCCCAGAGTATATTATAATCAATCAGGATTCATATGAGGCACCAACAGAAGGACTAACATGAAACAAATTTGAGCAATCTAGAAGCAAGATTCCACAAGCACAAAACAAAATGAAGTCATACAAGATGTGTAGTGTGAGCAGCCTAAAATAGAAATATACTAGTTTAACAGCCAATGTCAGGATTGACAATTCTTTCTCTCTAGAAACCTGGGCCCGGGGGCAAGAATCAAACCCCAAACCTGGATTCCTTTGGGCCGCCGGCCTGTGGACTGCGGGACCACCTGCCCGCATTTTTCTGGGATTGAGCCCCCATAAGCTGACACCGAGCGTATTGACCCATGCGGTAAAAAGAGACAAACCAAATAAATCATTGCGCCAAATGGAGGATTAATCACAGCGCCTAATGGAGGTACTGATTTGGCAACTAGTAGCTTCTCAAACTTGAAGTCTACACCAGCAATCAATCAAGAGCCAACCCAGGAAAAAGGCATGGGCCCGCAACCTGGTCCCATGACCTCAATACTAAAGCAAGATAATCAGGCAGCCAAATTGAGATTCCTGACCAATGAAAGAACTCCCGGGCCAAGTGCCATTTTGCTGCCTTTGGACCCAAGCACCCAGTTCCCCCGGCCCTGGTCTTCCCAATGCCCTGATGAACCCCCATGGAAAATTTTAAGTTTGGAGGGGGGGTACTATATAGACCCAAGGACCCCACAATCCAAACTTATTGCCATTTTTGAATAAAGGTTATGTTAATTTGGCTCATACAGCTATTGCCTTATTTTGTATTTGCTGTCTACCAATTCAGTTCAAGATCTCCTGGCCCACCTGGCCCACTGCCTGCTGTTTTCTGTCCTCCTGGTGTACCCTTTAGACCCATCCATTTTACCAACTACCCTCTGAAATCTGAATACAAGGAATACACCCCAGAAAAGATACTCAAACTTGATCCTTTGGCCCGCATACAATCCACAGTTAGATACAACTGACAAGGCCCATGGATATCTTCAACACCCAAGTTGTTCAGAGGGAAATTCAACTATCTTTCTGCTTACAACTTGTCCATGAAACCGCCTGTGACCCCAAAACCTATGCCTGCTTCCTTGCCCAACCAACCATTCTGGCAAGCTGTTTGGGATTGTGTACATCACCCTCACAGGGGTGATTGACACTATAATCCCGGCCGCTGGCCCGTGGTCTTGGGTAGGGAATTCTGCCTCATACCTTTTAAAGTTAGCTCCCCTCTTGTGGTGGGCATTGCCCGCAAAAACCCCAGCCCAAGTTACCCCTGAAAACAACAGGCCGGCCGCCCAAGACTGGATCCCTGACATTATGGCAATCTTTATTAAACCTGGTACCCTGAGCCCCAAGATGTTGTTATTTCTTGGGGCATCTTGTATGCTTTTGCTATTGATAATCACTTATTACAACTATAAGATGACCACAAACCTGGTCTCTTCCATGTGAAAGAATACAAACCTGAATGACCCAAAGAGAACCAACGCCAATACTGCTGACGCCAACAAAGCTCTGTCCTCCCAAGTGCAAAACGTGATTGTGAACCAGTCCCTCACAAAGGTGGAGATGCCTCAGATGGGAAAGCTCACACTTGAGGAAGCTAGACTGCCATGCCGGTCCTTTGCCTGCATTTCCATACCAACACCCCCTCTTATGCCAGTGACACCAAAAAGATCCTTGGGATTGCTTCAATGTTATCGGGGGACGCCTTGGACTGGTTTGGCAAGGCCACAGCTGAGGACGTAGAATTCTGCTTAGACTACACCAAGTTTGAGGCTGAATTAATGGCCACAGGTGAAGATCGCGACACTAGATAATATGCCCTGAACTCCCTGCTAGAAATTTGACAATTTCCCTGACCCATCCAAGTGTATATTGAAAAATTCCTCAAACTGAAAACCCACACCCAACTTGAGGACAAAGTAACAGCCATTATCTTCCAAAAGGGCGTCAACCTAGCAATGAAGGACCTGTTGAAGCACCATCCGCCCACCCTCAGCCTAGACAAGCTAGTTCCCCTATGCAAGGGTCTTAGCATGAACCGAGAGAACGCTGGCTCCTCCCAGGCCCGCCAACTCCAAACACTGACCCCCAACAGAACAGGGATGACCCCTGAAGAGCTCCAACAACACTACTGCAAAGGACTCTGCTTCCACTGCCACAAGGTAGGCCTTTTTATCAGAGCCTTCCCTAAGAAGAACACTGCCCCAATCTCACTGGTGCAAATAAACACTACTTCCCAGTCTTACAAGTTCATCCAAGTGACCATAGAAGTAGTGGGGAACAAGCACAAGATTGAAGCCTTTATTGATACAGGGGCGGATGAAAGTTTTATTGACACCAGCCTAGCAGAGGAATTAGGCTTGTCATCCTCAGAGCGCAGTCTACAAGTAATCATGGGAAACAGCTCCTTGGACACCGGCTATTAGTGTGAACAAGAACTCCCATTGACCATTGGACACAATGTATACCCATTGTCCCTGATCCTCTTGCCAGGACTACTCCACCCCCTTATACTGGGTGACTCCTGGTCCAATAGACATGTCCTAATCCTGAACTATTATGAGCAAACTGCCACATTGGGCCAACCTGAATCCTGTGACACCATCTCCTTCTGTATAAGCCCTGGCAGAGCCCAAACCAACAAACTCTTAACCATAAAGATAGAACCTAGTGTTGGGATACTGCCTACCCCTACAGAGATGGAATGCTGTGTTTAGTGAAGAAGAAGCCACAAAACTACCCAGCCATGCAATCTACGGCCATGCCATAGACCTGCTACCAGGGACCCAACTGCACCACAGCCCCATCTACAGCTGTAACCACCGCAAACAAGTGGCCTTGAAAGCATATATAGAGGATATGCCAAAAAAGGGTTTTGTCCAAGTGTCAAAGGCACCCTGCTTGTCACCCATGCTGTCTGTAGGAAAGAAAGATGGTGGGATGTGTCCATGTGTAAACTATCAGAAGCTGAACAATATTACGGCAAAGAACTGCTACCCCATCCCCAACACTGACAACCTCTGTGATGTACTGACTGGAGCCCAGGTGTAATAAAAAATTGACCTCTGAGATGTGTTCAACCAAATCCAAATCAAGGATGGGGACAAGTACATAAGGCGGCCTTCAAAACCTGATATGGGCTATATGAGTACCTTGTAATGCCCTTTGGCCTCTACAACGCCCCCAGCACTTTCCAAAGGATGATCAACACCGTTTTAGGGGAATGCCTTGACCGTTTTTTTGTGGCATATCTGGACAACATTCTCATGTACAGAAAGTCTCACAAGGAACACCTGCACCACCTGGACCTTATACTGGAGAAACTCTCACAAGCCAACTTACACACAAAGCTTAAGAAGTGTGAATTCTTTCAGTCTGAAGTCAAATTCCTGGGATACATAGTGAAGACTGGCGGCTTTTCCATGGAACAAGTCAAAGTAGAAGCAATAACATCTTGGCCAGTTCCCAAAGGCAGAAAAGATGTGAGAAGTTTTTTGGGCTTGGAAAATTATTGCAGGGATTTCATCCAAAATTTTTCTCACATTATCCTCCCCCTGACCCGCCTTTGCTCTGACAAGGTCACCTTTGCCTGGACTCCATAATGTACCACCGCCTTTGAAACCTTGAAACTTACCTTCACCTCTGCCCCTGTCCTGGCCATGACAGATCCCTCCAAACCTTTTGTTCTGGAAACCAATGTGTAGGACTTTGCGGTGGGCGGGGTCCTTCTTCAGGAAGGAAGGGATAGTATGCTACATCCTGTAGCATATTACTCCAAGAAGATGCTACCCGCAGAAGGAAACTACCCAATATATGATAATGAGATGCTAGCCATAATGAAGACCCTGAAACATTGGCGCCAATAACTATGTGGAGCTGAATATTCAGTAAAGCTCCTGACAGACCACAAGAACTTGGTTTACTTCTTCAAATCACGCCAGCTTAACTAATATCAAGAAAGATGGGAATTAGAACTGGCTAACTATATTCTGATCATATACTACAAGCCAGAAAAGATGAAAATGATATTTAACACCCTAAGTAAAAGAACTGATCTGATGCCTACCCACCTAGAAACCTGCAACCACAACACCCAAATCCTCTTGGACACAGCAAGCCTAGGAATTCACCTGGGATTGATGAAAATTAGAGCCAGAAAACCAGAAGTACTAAGGGCCCAAGCACTAGACAAGTTCACCAAGACCTTGATCTCTGACTTCTCCAAATTCTTGGATAGCTCCCACTACCAAAAAGGCTACTCATTGAAGGGAACCACGCTAATGCTCCACAACAGGATCTTTGTACCAGAAGGGGACATCAGAACCAACGTCTTGAGAGACTATCACAAATCTGAGATGGCTGGACACCTGGGTAGGCTCAAGACCCTCCAGAGCATCAGAAGGAACTTTTCTTGGCCAAAAATGAATCAAGACGTAAGCGCATACCTGAAGGGGTGCGAGACCTGTGGACGGACCAAAACTCGCAGAAACAAACCTGGATGACTTCTAAGACCCTTGGATATACCCCATGGACCGCAGAGATCTGTCTCCATGGACTACATTGTGGAACTGCCGCCATTCCTCTCGTACAATACAATCCTGGTCATAGTAGACCGCTTCACCAAGATGGCATACTTTGTACTGACCACCACTCATTGCATAGCAGCAGAGACAGCCCAACACAGGACGCCAGAGGAAATCATCACAGACAGAGGACCCCAATTCACGTCAAACTACTGGACACAGGTGATGAAAGACTTAAGAATCAAGCAATGTGTATCTACCTCCTACCACCCACAGACAGACAGCCAAACTGAGCAAGTGAACCAGATCCTTGAACAATACCTTTGATGCTATGCCAACACTGATCAAGACAGTTGGGCCAAAATGCTCCCCATGGCCCAGGTTTCTTATAACATTAAGGACCACGCCTCCACAGGCATATCTCCATTCAAAGCCAACTATGAGTTTGACCCCACCTGGGACCCCCAGATTGACAAAAAGGAATCAAACACCACTGAGCGCTCTTGTATTGAACAGATTCACGACACACAAAAAACATGCTTGACCAACCTGAACCGCGCAGTGCAGACATACAAAGCCTTTGGTGACTGCAAACAAATCCCAGGCCAACCCTTACAAGTTGGAGACAAAGTATACCTAGACTCCCGGAATGTACGGCTGCACGTGCCCTGCAGAAATTGGCTCACAGAAGAAGCAGCCCCCACAAAATCACCAGACTAGTTAATGAGGTTGCCTTCAAGCTAGATCTACCCCCCTCCTGGAAGATTCATGATGTGTTCCACTGTTCCCTGTTGTTCAAAAAAGATGGGAATTTGCTCCCCCACCAACGGATTAAGACAGCCCCCCACCCATCCAAACAGGCCGCGCTGAGGAATATGAAGTTGAATACATACATGGCAACCAAACTCACTACCAAAAACCCCAGTATTACGTCAAGTGGAAAGGATAACCACTAGAAGAAAGTACTTGGGAGCCGCTGAGTAACTTGACTAGTGCCCAAGAAGCCGTCCAACTCTACCTGAACAAGAAGAATTGGAAGGGAGGGCCCTCGGGGGAAAAAGGGGATGGTGTCAGGATTGACAATTCTTCCTCCCTAAAAACCCGGGCCTGGGAGCAGGAAAGAACCCCAAACCTAGATTTCTTTGGGCCGCAGGGCCTGTGGACTGCCTGCCTGCGTTTTTCTGGGATTGAGCCCCCACAAGCTGATACCAACCATATTGACCCATGCAGTAAAAAGAGTCAAACCAAAGAAATCATCACACCAAATTGAGGATTAATCACAGCGCCTAATGGAGGTACTGATTTGGCAACTATTAGCTTCATAAACTTGATGTCTACACCAGCAACCAATCAAGAGACAACCCAGGAAAAAGGCACAAGCCCGCAACCCGGTCCCATGACCTTGATACTAAAGCAAGATAATCAGGCAGCCAAATTGAGATTCCTGACCAATGAAAGAACTCCCGGGCCAAGTGCCATTTTGCTGCCTTTGGACCCAAGCACCCAGTTCCCCCGGCCCTGGTCTTCCCAATGCCCTGATGAACCCCCATGGAAAATTTTAAGTTTGGAGGGGGGTACTATATAGACCCAAGGACCCTGCAATCCAAACTTATTGCCATTTTTGAATAAAGGTTATGTTAATTTGGCTCATACAGCTATTGCCTTATTTTGTATTTGCTGTCTACCAATTCAGTTCAAGATCTCCTGGCCCACCTGGCCCACTGCCTGCTGTTTTCTGTCCTCCTGGTGTACCCTTTGAACCTGTCCACTTTACTGACTACCCTCTGAAGTCTGAATACAAGGAATACACCCCAGAAAAGATACTTGAACTTGATCCCCTGGCCCACATACAATCCACAGTTAGATACAACTGACAAGGCCCATGGATATTTTCAACACCCAAGTTGCTCAGAGGGAAATTCAACTATCTTCCTGCTTACAACTTGTCCATGAAACCGCCTGTGACCCCAAAACCTATGCCTGCTTCCTCGCCCAACCTCCCTCCAACCATTCTGGAAAGCTGTTTGGGATTGTGTACATCACCCTCACAGGGGTAATTGACACTATAATCCCGGCCCATGGTCTTGGGTGGGGAAGTCTGCCCCCTACCTTCTAAAGTTAGCTCCCCTCTTGTGGTGGGCATTGCCTGCAAAAAATCTGGCCCAAGTTACCCCTGAAAACAACAGGTCAGCCGCCCAAGACCAGATCCCTGACAGCCAATCAACAGCTTTCCAATTTAGGAACATAGGCATTTTATTCATTTTCATGGATCCTAATTTGTGTGAAATGGTTTTGAGAACCTTCTAAATATGGACTTGAGATTATAATAAAAATAAATCATTAAATTTTAAAATTTCTAATTTTTGTGATTTTATCCTAGGTTTTAGTTCAATATGGTTTTTAACAGCAACATTTTTGACAGCGCCAGAAGCCAAGCCAGCAGCAGCCAAGCCAAACCAGCTTCAATGGAGGTGAGGCTCAGAACGTGTTGGCACCTGTTTACACCCAAGCCTTTGAGGCAGGTAATAAGGAAGCTGACCTGTTACTGACCCCCAATCTTATGGCTTTGACTTGTTCAGTAGTCACTTAGTGTCTAGCTCTGCCCCTGATCCTGTACTCACCCCCGCACAAGCTGCCCACCAACCAATCAATCAGGATGGCAACCTTGATTTAGAACAACTTCCTACCACCAGCCAACCTGCCCTCCTACAGCCAATCAGGCTTCAGCTCCCCTGGCCCAGCACCCCAAGCAACAAATCATCACTGCCCAAATTCTTCAGTAAATTGTGGCACTAAATCTACAGGGTCTGTCCTGGGAACAGATTGCCGCCCAGTTGCAATTTACCCAAGCTATTGTCATGCGGGAATTCAACAACCTGATGAACAGGGGGGATCTGATTGGGACAGCCAAGAAGCCCAAGAAGGCCCCCAAGTCACAAATATCTGAGGCATACCTAATCATGCTTGACCTCCTCCAGCAAGATCCCAAGCTTCCCTTGACCCAGGTCCAGAAGCAACTTGCGTACCATGGCATTTGGGTGTCTGAGCACATGGTGCAGCTCTGGATGTATGGGAAGGTGGCTTTGATACGGGTTCTTAGCAATTTTGCCGACAACCAATGGGATGGCGCTGAGGATTCCCCGTATGACACAGCCATCAAATCAACCCTGGTCTGATGCTTGAATAATCTAACAGATGGCATCATTGTAATATCCTACTACAAGATATCAATAGCTTTTGATGATTTTGACAAGCAAGGAAGAGCCACTGCCAAGAATAGAAGGAAGAAGGTCAAGAAGTGGACGTTTATTGGTGCATTTCTGGCTGTTTCAGCCAATGGTTTTGTCTACTATTGGACAAACCCAGATTTCATCAATGGCTACTTGTACAGCCACATCCTCAGTGGATTACTTGACTCCTGGAATGGCTTGAATTCCAAGTACCAGGGTTTCTTGATCCACCAGATGGAGGGTAGCTCCACCGCCCTTGAGGCCATCCAGGAACGCGGGCACCAGGCCCCTGTGTACCCAGCTGGTCATGCTGACATCCATCTGGCTGATGTTGTGTTCTTTAATATTAGAGATACACTCCAGGAGCGCCGCCCTCAGGCTTTCAAAGACCTCTATCTTGGGGTCCTTGACCACAATTCTCTCTTTGGTCACCAAATGGTGGCTGACTTGTTTGCCCAAATTGTCTTCCGTGTGAACATGGGCAACCAATCATGTAAGGATAAGCGCCTCCCACCCTGTGCCACAGCTACCTATCAGCCCATCCAGACAATGACAGATGAGGAATATAACAAGCATTATATGGGGGTTATCATGCGCAATCCTTCTACCCCTACCCCCGCCACCCCCCCCACATTTCAGCCCCACCCACCCAATCCCAGACCCCCCAGGCCAGCACTTTCTCAATGTCTTCCTTCTTGCGCTATTCTACCTAATAGGCATCACTCTTCCCTGCCCCAATAAACCCCCTGTTGCTAAATATTTTCTATTTATATTATCTTTTTTTAATTGTTCATGTTCTCTTTGTTTATATTTGGTTTTATTATTTATGTTCAGCTTATTTCTATAAAATCATATATTTGCTATGCTGTGTATATAGATCCAGAACACAGTTTTTTTTAGTACCAAACACAGCCCCTTGTGAAAATAATAATAACAATTTGGTGGTTGTCAAAATTTGAATTATAAAATTATAGGTTAATTGTGTTTAGATAAAGTTGTTACTGATCTGAATTCAAAACCTTAATGATAAACTTTAAGCCAATCATAAGTCAAGTGATAAAGTGATTGCTGTGACATAAAGGGTCATTAAATAATTCTTTGGTGCATGTGCACTAATCAATCTGATTGGCTGGTTGTTTTGCCATTGTGCGCCATTGCCGCTGTGGCAAGGAGTTGGTGGACTAGTGCCCAATCAGCTGCTGGCTTAGCACTAGTCCACCAATAACTCAGCATAGCAGCAATGGCACACAATGGCAAAAGATCCAGCCAATCATATTAAATAGCGCACATGCACCAAAGAATTATTGAATGACCCTTTATGTCACAACAATCACTTTATCATTTGGCTCCTGATTGGCTTAAAGTTTATCATTAAGGTTTTGAATTTGTATCAGTAACAACTTTATCTAAAAACAGTTAACCTATAATTTTCTAATTCAAATTTAGCTGATCATCAAATTTTTATTAATATTTTCACAAGGGGCCATGCAAAGTGCCAAAAATAATAAGGCAATTAAGGAAACAATGCCAACACAAAGCAAACAACACATATTGAGATGAGCGTAAAACATATACACAATGGGAGAAAAATGGGATATTGGTGTAATGTGAAAACAAACAGGGATAAAAAAGAGGCAATAGTATCAGAATACTACAGATTTTATTGGGATGAAAGTTAAAAAAACTTATGGAAAGGTTAGTAAAAATCAATGAGAGAATTGGAGAAGCTTTTAAGGATCTTGACTCTGCAGTTGCAGAGATCAAAGAAATTGACCGCAAGGTCAAAGCAAAAGTCAAGCCTGCTGTCCTCAAAGGCAAGAAAATTGACAGGGTGACATCCAAGGCATTAATGACCAAAGTGCCTGACATATCAGAGCAGACCATTGAGTGCCTGCTCAACATTCAAAAAACGGCGGTTGAGAGCTTGTAATTCAAGTCCTTTGCCCTTTCCGTATTGTTGTCCGGATGGATGACCCTGAAATGTATGCCCACCTAAAACCTACCAAGCGGGCAAGGACAGAGAATAAAGAATTGTCCACGCAACTACTTGCGCCAAGAATGGCAAAGCCTTCTGAAGCCGCAGGCAAGGAGGAAACCTGTAAAGGTACATAAAAAATTATAACTAATAAAAATTTCAAAATACTTACTTTTTTTGGTAGAAAACATTGACAGCAAACTCTTCCAGTTCCTGGTTCCTTTTGTCCCCACCATGTTTTATGCCAACTACGCCAATTATGTGGCCAAACAGCTCTACCTGTCCCCCCCTGTCTTGCAGGAGCTCAAAGACAGGGTCCATGGTACCTTTCTGATGACAAGGGACACACTAGCTGGGCTGACACATGCCAAGGGGTATCTGAGTGGGCAGTTACTGCCTACAAGGATGCCCAACTGATCCGCCTTGACCTGGTGGTCCTCAGTGGATTTTACTGTGTAAACTCCATTGAGCTTATTTGGGACATCCTGGAGACGCTCCCATTCAAGAATATACCAGAGATGGGCCGGGCCCATGCAGCTTCTTGCTTCTTCTTTCTGGTAGAGCATACCATCTCATACCTCTTGGACAACTTTGGGTGCACAGTAGAAAAACTGGCTGTTGCAGATGCAACAGCTGTGAAGAAGACCAAAATTCTACTTTCTGACTTTGGGCTGGCCTGGAGTGCCAATGAGACGGGGTCCTGCAAGCAATGGAGCTGACCTTTGCAAAGACCAAGTATGAAAAGAAGATCAGCACAGTATATAACAAACTTTGTGAGTTTACTGAAGTCTTTGCTGGGCAAAGGCTTCACCTTGTTGTTTACCTGGGGTTCCTCTTCTACTTTGGGATGGACACATCTTTAGAAGACCTGACAGGGTCCTTCTTGGGATTAACAAGGCCAGGCTCTCTCTGGATGTGAGAAAGTCCCCCCCAGATAAAACTTGGTGGACTATGTTATTCAGGTGCCCTGGTCCTGGCTGGCATCTTTGGGTTTGCAGCCCTGCCAGAGAAGCTGCTGCTTCACTCCCACCTGAATGTACTCCCTTTCACCAGAAGGCGGGAGTATTTTAACCAGGGTGTATCCACCGTCCACGGTGTGGCAGTGGAGGTTGTGTGCCACCTCTATTGCAGGGTGGGTACATACCGCCAAACCCATTATAGGTGCTCTTAATTGTTCTCTATATCAATAAACATCTTTGTACTCTAGATTATTTTTAATATAAATAATTTTTTTAATTCTTGTTTTATCAAACAAGATTTTCAAAATATATTGCAGAAACAGTTTTCATAAAAGCATAAAATTATATGTTAATAAAATATATTCCAATTTGTACATTATACATTTAATTTTTTTAATTTGATTTTTATATTTATTTGACAAAAGTGATATAAATATATTTGCGTAATTC
Organism: Entomophthora muscae; assembly: GCA_014839935.2. Classification (NCBI taxonomy): domain Eukaryota; kingdom Fungi; phylum Entomophthoromycota; class Entomophthoromycetes; order Entomophthorales; family Entomophthoraceae; genus Entomophthora; species Entomophthora muscae. The sequence goes on from QTSX02007264.1 coordinate 58,226, forward strand.
AGTATCAAGTGTTTGGGATAACCTCAGATGGCATAATAAAAAAATATAAAATAAATAACTTACATCCATTGATGGTCTTGTCAAGTGTGATTGTGGGCTTAGAACCATATAAATATAAAATGATAATATATAAATCTTGAATAGTAATTTAGAGAATATAAAAAAGTTGGACAAGCTAAGCCTCTAATTGATTGGCTGTTTGGAAAGGCACGCAGGGATGAACAAATCAGTGTGGCCATAGAATTTGGCCACAGTCTCAGCTGGGAGGGTGTGGATCCTGACCTGCAGCAAATTAAACAGGTCTTTGGTCCCAGTTGGGGTTCCTTGCTTGACAGCTTGCTTGAGCCACCCAAAGACTTCCTTGATGGGATTTAGGAGGGGCAAATAGGCTGGGAGGAAGAGAAGGCGCAAATTTGCTGTGGCCAATTGCTGGGGGCCCACAGCAATGCTGGTGTCAATCATTGGGAATTCCTCTAGAATGTCAGCCACCTTGTGGAGACCAATGTTGTCCAGCACAATTATGTTGGTGAAGCCTGGGCTTGTGCGCCTCAGGTGCTCCTGGACCAATCAGAGAAATGATAGGAAAGCCCAGCTATTGTGAGATCCCAATATCATTTGGTACAGCCCGACCCCCTTTGGACCAGAGAGAGCCACCATTGAATAAGCTGTGGTGCAGACTGCAGCATGTCAAGCCATCCCGTCATTTGAGCCTTTGGAGACATACCCATACCTATTACACATTGATGAGGCAAATGCTGATTTGTCAATATAGTAGAATTTACCGTTCCCTTGGCTTTAAGGGCAGTGTACGCCTCTGCGTATTTTTTCCAGGTCTCAATATTGGCTGGGCTATTACAATTGTATGGGGATACCCTGAGCTTTTTCCAGGAAAAGTGCATTTCCTTGACCAGATGGTAGTAAAAGGAAATTGATGCCTCAACCCCAAAAGTAGATTTGGCCATGGTCTATATATTTGCCAGTTCAAGATGGCAGTCCTGGGTTATCCACTGGCAAATTGCCCATTTTTGCTCCTTGGTGAGCATGGTAGAAACGTGCAAGGATTTCTCTGCGGCAAGGACTCGGCCAGTATTGATGAACTTGTGGAAGGTCTTGCTGGCGTACTTGGGATCCACTCCAACAATGACTGTGGCCGCCTTTAGTCACCAGATTCATACATTAGCTTAAGCACAATGATTTGTTTAATTTCAGGAATGCACTTCTGGGCGGGCTTTTTAGCAGGGGGGATTGACTTGTTGGCATTGGGCACAACACAGGGCATGGGTACCTTGGTATAGAAGGCTGCAACCTTTTTTAACACCAGCTGTCCCTCATTGGTTTGGTAGAACTTGGGCTCCTTGTCATCTTCCTGATTGCCATCACTGACATAGGGCTCATAGCTAGTATCAAGTACAGGCTTCACCTTCTCCAGCATGGCTGACGGGACCGGCTCTTGCCGGTACACAACGTCAAACACATATGAAGTAAGTTCTACCTCCTTGTTTCTAAATTTCTTGATGAAGGTAACCTTAGTGGGCTTATGGGTCAGCTTGGGGACCAAAGGGTTGATGTTCTGCACCCTAGCAGCTTGTGCTCCTCAAACCAGCTGTGTCAGTGCAGTGTCACTAACAAACTATCATTTCCCGTCTCCTTCATGAGTAGGCATTTGTGTTACACTAATGTCATGCCCTGCACCAAAGGGCAGGCTCTTTAAATTTATTATTTTTATGTGTTTTCAATTGATTTACAATTCAGTATTTTTCTAATATTGAAGTTTTGAATTGAGAGTTAATATATAAGTATTTTAAAGTTAATTACTTTGTTTTTTTGTCAATTCATGTTTGAATTGACGTTGTTGTTGTCGCTTTTTGTTTTCTCAACTATTCAATTAGCTTATATTCTCTACTTTAAGTTAGAGAAATTTTACTTTTTGCTCACCTTTCAAAACTCCTGTTCATGTTGTTGCCGCTTTCCCCAGCCTCATTCTGCTTATCAAACTTTGAACTGGTCTTCTATTTCCCCTTTCCTGTACCTGGTTCTCCAACTTTTCCAGTTGCCCCTCTTCTTGGCTGCTTCCTCCTGGTTATCACACTCCAACAGAAAGGCTTTTTCTTCTATAAATAAAGAGCTTTTGAAGAGTAGGCTTTAAGCCAAAATTCTAAGTGATTTCTTCCCTTCACTCTTTTACAATTTTTAACTTCAGATTTGTAATTTTAAGAATTTTGTTTTTTAATTCATTTTTTTAGTTTAGCTTTTCCTTAAATCTAAATGGAACTTGTAAAACAACAAGCCTTAGGCTTGTTGTATCCATTTTTTTCCTTAAGGAATCTTTCAATAGTTATATGTATCAATTTGCTGATGGAGAATATCCTAATTTTGATATTCCATTAGTTACAAATTGTTCACTATTGAACGCTTTATTCTATCTTCTTTGCTTAGGGTTTTTAAACTCTATTACTCCATTTGTTACACAATATAGGTTTTTAGCTGGTTTCTGTAAGATTATCTTACAGACAGTTCCTACGCTCTTATATCTTTTAAATTTGAATCCTAATGCCTTGCACGCTCTAGTCTATAACCTTGCACCATTATGGGGCAAGACCTTACAGCTAACTCTGTTCTTTGACCCGCGGGGGCAACTGCAACCGCGGTGCACAACAGGTGCAATGGTACTCTGTTGTTGTGTTCCTTCCATTTCAAAATTTAATAAAATTCTAAATAAATTTCAATTAAGTTACTCCCTAATTTTAATTTTTGCTTTTATCTGAATATGGATATTTAATTAATATTCCCCCCCAATATCCCAATTATAGATTTTTTGTTTCTAAATTAGTTGTTTTTAGTTTTACAACACCTATGTTAGAATACTCAAAAAAAATCCACCCATTTTCACAGATCTTACTGCCAAATTCAAACACCCAACACAATATTTTTAAAATTTGTGGTTCAGACTGTGTTCCATATTTTAGATACCTTGGTATCATTCTTGATTACAATACATTGCACACACTGAGTGAGTGATTTTGTTTACATAGTGAGTTGCTATTGTGTTTTGTTTTTGGATTGAGTTTTGACATACCGCGCTTGGGCATATTTTGTCACTGATTCACATAGTAAACATATGTACACTGAAAGTCAACTCACACCATTTTGTTTGTGAATCCATGTATTTCAGATTATATTTTTAATGGTTTTGCTTTGTGTGTGAGCACTTCTTTGCTGTGTTGACACACTTTGCCCATTGACGCCAAAAATCCCTGTTAACAGAGTGTATATTTTAACCTGATAGTTGTATTTTGTTTAAATCTGAGGTATTTTTGGTTGTTGCCATAGCTTCTAAAACTACTGTATTACATTTTGACCCTGGATCAATATATGGTCAGGATAATCTATCACAGTATTTTTCTGTCAGGATTCTGAATCCTGTCAACACTTTATATTAATCTACTTGCTTTTATCATGTTTGAACTTGATCTTAAATAGGCTTTTATATTAACTTGATTTAATTTTGTCATTTCTGAGTGATTTTGCAGTCCATATACCTTCCAAACTATCTGTCTGCTTGTGCATAATTGCTGATCCTCAAAAATCATATCTCTGCAACTATAAGACCAATCTCAATGTTTAAAGGCATTCCTGAAAGCTGAGACCAAGAGGAATATAGCAGTGCCATTTTTGACCCACTGCTATATATCCAATACACCTTTGAAATTTTATATCCCTCTTTTAGCACCCTTGACTCCTTTCATTCAAAAATTGAGGAGTATAAATTACATTTCCTTTTCTCTTGACCCTTATCCCATATTTCTCCTTATGGTGCCTCAATAAATTGTATGGTTCTTCACTCCAGTTCTTGTCTTATGAATAATATTTTATTGTTTTCTTCTGGATCTTATTGTCTTAATTATAAGATAATTGGAGTAGTCAATGGTTTGAAGTTCTGGTGGGTCATGGAATCTTATTTCCATACTTCTTTCCTGGCTTTTTCCTTTGAAACTCCAAGCATCATCATTATCAAAGTTATTGAAGTTCAGGTTATTTGAGGTTTGTGCCCCATATCATTTCAACTATTTGGTAGTTGGGAGAATTTTTATTTTTGTTGGTTAGATTTTGGCTCAAAAAGCATGCATTAAATCACTATAATATCACTATTATTCTAAGGCTAAACTAACCTTAGAACTTTATATGCTAAATTTGAATCAACTTGGCACACAATGAGATATCACTTTAGAAGGTTAGAGCTGGAGCTTATTTGGGTTCAAGATCCATATCTCATCTTTTTCTCCAGAGTGTTGTTACAAGGGTTTACCATTAATTTCACCCATTTTTCTCTATTGATGGTTGTGTGCATTGAAAAATATCTATGATATGGTTCTTTTTAATTAAAATCTTGCTGGGGAGAATCAAAAGTTGATTGATGTTGATTATAGTTATTTGTTGCAACATCTTTGATTACTCCCTCTCAGGGAATTAACACCCTGAGTAAATCACCCAGCGGCTCACCAAGTGGTTCACTGCCCAGCCAATAAACCAGTGGCACCTTTATTAGTTAACCATATATAATGGGGATCCCTCAATCCAGGTCCTAAATGGAACACAACTTGATTAAGCCTCGTGACTCAAGAGGAACATTACTCAGATAAACCCCATGACCTCCATGATGTATATGGACAACATGTGGCTTGTCATGATACTATATATTAAGCTATATTCATATTCAATAAAGTATCATTCTCTTCTTAATCTTCTCCTTTATTTCATTTATTATACTTCCTAGATGTATATACTCAACAGTGGCAGCACAGGTAGATTATCCATACCTACCCAACTCAAAGGAAAAATTCCTCCCAATAAAAGAACCCAAGCAATGTCACTCCCTGACAGTTAGAGATATTACAGAGTAGGACAAGACGTCCCCCTGGACTTGTCATCTACAATAATCTCCTTGTGCCCATCAACCAGTACAACACCCTCAAAACCCGCAGTCTGTTCTCTATCACACCAGCTACAACAACATCCACGCAACCCAAGATACCTAACATTGTGTTTCAACGCTTGCGTACTGCTGAAATTGGCGCCTTTGCAGGACTACGCCGTGAGAACGCCTCTCTTTGGATCAACAGCTCTGATAGTATGTTTGAACAAGTGGAGTACCCACAAAGACTCTTGGTTAGCAAAGTTGCCCTCCGTGCCACAGGGACTGCCTCACGCTTTGTTACCAAATGGCTAGCCCAACACCCTGACTAGAAGAAAAACTGAGAAGTGTTCAAAGCTGCATTCCTTGAAAGATTCTCCATGAAGGATTCAGACGTAGTAATCATGACCAAACTCTGAACCTTCAAAATGACAGGAACCATCAAGGAATACATTGCCGCATATGAAGGACTACGTGACTGTGCACCCAGTACCATCAACTTTGATGAACCTGGACCACGCCTGGACTTCTACAATGGCCTCCCTACACATATTAGACAGCAGTTTGACATGACCTGCTGCAAGAACCTCAATGATGTATTCCTAGAAGGAAAACATGCAGCTCAGAAATCTGACAACCTATATGCCACCAACAAGCGTAAGGAAAACCCTGCAGCTAAGAGAGAGCCTTGCCCCAATAAGCAAAACAACCAAGACAACAGTACCCAACCTCAAAACGGGAATTGCACTGCACAAGCCAACCAGGCTAGCACTGAAGATACCAACAAGGAGGGAAAAGCTCAGGGGAGTGCTTAGGCAAGCTGCTCTCCCCCTCTACACAAGACTTGTACAGAGAACAGGACGTGGACTCCATCACCATGATCCAAGTCCCCTCCAGCAACCCTCTCCTGTTTGCCACCCAATCTGGAAATAAACTCCTTACCTATCCTTTCAATTTTTGAAGATACCAGGGCACAGCGCTATTTGACACTGGAGCCAATTAATTGCTTATTAACAAGAGTTTTGAAGACCTCATGAAGTTACCTACCGTTTGAAGTAACATCAAGAGAGTCATCATGGCAGACAACTGCAGCACACCAGTTACCCGTGAGACTAAACCTTTCTGGGCCCAAATTAGAGACGTCCAAACAACAATTAGTGGCCCCATCATACCAATCCCAAAATACGACGTCATACTTGGATTAGATTGGATGCAAAAGACAAAGCCTCACATAGACTGGGACAGTGCCACCCTCACAATCCAGCAAGGAGAAGTCCACCATCACGTGTACCTGACACACCTTGACACCCTCATGAGGGACCACATATTTGTAAAGGTCATGGAAACAGAGAAAGAAACTGACATCAGCAAAATCAATTGGAACACGTGTATGTATGAAGTCATCCACTTCAAAAACACAGAAATTCAACATGAACAGAGCCCAATTAGAGACCAGCTAGTCAATGAGTTTTCCTCTGTATTCCAAGAATCACTACCCAGACTTCCCCCTGATTGGGGTATCCAATATGAGATTGACTTAAAAGGTAGTGTGCCTAAAGCACAACCCATCTACTGCCTCACACTGCAAGAAGACTACGCCCTAAAAGCCTACCTTGACAAAGCACTTGAGAAAGGCCTCATCAGACCTTCAAAGTCACCCTTTGGTGCTGCTGTCTTCTTTGTGGCAAAGAAAGATGGAGGCCTCCGCCTAGTCACAGACTACAGGGCCCTCAATGAGGTCACAATAAAGAACAGGTATCCCCTGCCCCTAATTGATGACCTTTTTGATGCCCTGGGGGGCCCCAAATCTTCACAAAAATTGATTTGACAGCAGGATATCACCAAATTTGTGTGAAACCTGAAGACATCCCAAAGACTGCATTTTGGACTAAATACAGATCCTTTGAATGTGTTGTTCTCAATTTTGGCATGACAAACGCTCCCAGTACCTTTGTAACCTTTATGAATGAAGTATTCAAGGAACACATTGGTAAAAGGGCAATAATCTATCTGGAAAACATCATCATCTATAGCCCCAACCTGCAACAACACTGGGAAGACATCTGCGCAGTCCTCTGTACCCTGCAAGAAAACCAACTAATCATCAAACTGTCCAAATGCAAGTTCTTCTCAACTGAACTCCCCTTCCTTGGTCATATCATTAGCAAGGACAGTATCAAGCCCAACCCAGACAAAATACGCACTATAACAGAGATGCCAGCCCCAAGAAACAAGAGCAAGCTCCGCACTTTCCTTGGGATGATAGCTTATGTACGCAGGTTCATCCCTGACTGGGGCGCCCTAACAGCCATCACTGGGAAAACAACCAAGTTTATCTGGACATCTTTACAAGATCAACATTTCTGCCAGCTAAAAGAGTGCATGGTCACCACCCCCATCTTGCAATATCCAAACCGCAAGGGTATCTATGAGCTAGAAACCAATGCCTCTGATTATGCCATAGGAGGAGTCCTCCGTATCCAAATGGCACAAAAAGACTTCCTCCCTGTAGCATATGAATCCAGGAAGCTATTGGACGGCAAACAAAGATACCCTATACATGATAAGGAGTTGGTTGCCATCATACACTATCTCATGAAATGGCAATGTTACCTAGAAGGAGCCCAGACATTCAAAGTACTCACCAACCACAAGTTGTTGATATTCTTTAAAACACAACAGCACCTGTCAAGAAGACAAGCTGAATGGATGAGTCTCATACAGAGATACCCCATGAAAATTTAATACAAGCCAGGCAGAGAGATGCTTACTGCAGATGCCTTATCAAGGCTATACAATAAACACATCCTCCGCACTGATGGTGACCCTGACTGGCCCATGTTAATCATGGGGAATCTCCTGTAAGGTTTCCCACCTGGCACACCAATGGAAATCCAAGAAAAAGTCCTCAATAACAAACATCTGTTCAAAAACGTATATGGTACCCTCCACCAAATCCTTCCAAATTGCGACACAGTACCCTACGTTCTGTCAACACAAAAGATTGACACAATCCTCTGTTATCACAGAGATTTGGGACACACCTGTATCAGAAACTTACATGAATATCTCAAGACTTGCTACTGGTGGCCCAACATGCTAGATGATATCAGAGAAGTACTAGAACAATGTGAGGTCTCTGCAAAGTACGACCAAACCAAAGCTCTACCCAAATCAGTAGTACCTGTGTCTATCACACAGCCCTTCAAGGTATGGTTGTTAGATATTGTGGGACCTATGCCTGGTGAAAGCAAAGGCAAGAAGTACATCATCACAGCCATTGACTACGCAACCAGATGACCCATAGCACAAGCCACAAAAGAGCACAAATGCAACGACATGAGACAATTCATTGGTAAGGAAATCATAGCTAAGTTTGGAAAGCCCCACCTCTTAATCACAGATGGAGGCACTGAACTCAAAGCTATTGACACCAACATATACCTTGCCAAAAATGGAATAAAACACGTCACAGCTAGCCTGTATCACCCCCAAGCAAACGGATGTGTAGAACAACTAAACGGCTCTCTAGTAGAAGCCCTCAGTAAGTTATCTGCCAACAATTCAAAAGCCTGGGTTGACATGTTACCAACCGCCCTTATGGTCTGCAGAACACAATTCAGCCACAATACAGGCAAAAGCCCCTACAAACTTGTCTATGGCCAGAAACCTTCACTTGTCAGTACTACAACGGGACCTTGACTGCCACTTCCCAAGAAGATTCCAGACAGCAATGTCCCAAAAGTACTACAAGCCAGAAAGGACCAAGAGACAATGGAACAACAAAGGGTTCAACGTGAAGCAATCCCATTACAACAAGATAGATTCCAAGTCAGAGACAAGATCTGGGTTGTCAATCCTGACCAACACAAACTAAATCCAGGGTTACGCGGACCAGGCATTGTCATGAAACTTAAGCCCAATAACACGTACCTCATCAAAGGGATTGGAGCTCAAACCAAACTAAAACATTTGCACCATGATCAACTCCATTTGTGTAAGGCAAGAGCAGCCCAACAAAATTCAAGACTTCCTGTCCCTAACACCAAACTGGATAAGTACCAAGCCCGCGTACCAGATACCCTCAAGAAGGTTCCCAAGGATCCGCCTTCCAGCACCCCAGGGGGAGATGTTGCAACATCTTCAATTACTTCCTCTTGGGGAATTAACGCCCCAAGTAAATCACCAAGCGGCTCACCAAGTGGTTCACTGCCCAGCCAGTAAACCAGTGGCACCTTTATCAGTTAACCATCTATGACAGGGATTCCTCAATCCAGGTCCTAAATGGAACACAACTTGATTAAGCCTTGTGACTCAAGAGGAACATTACTCAGATAAACCCCATGACCTCCATGACGTATATGAATGACATGTGGCTTGTCATGATACTATATATTAAGCTATATTCATATTCAATAAAGTATCATTCTCTTCTTAATCTTCCCTTTTATTTTGTTTATTATACTTCCCAGAAGTATATACTTGACATATTTCTGATTTTGTACCAAATACCACCTAATAGGAGTTGCAGCATTTAATTTTATCTAATTTTCCCTGCAGATATTAAAAAAGTTAATCATTGTGTTGCTCAAACCTCTGGGTCCTCTTTCAATGGTTTAAAAAGGGCATTCACTAAGAATTCATTAAGGCATTATACACAGAAATTGGCTTGTGAGTGATATGATGCATGAATTAATGACTGATTCCCTTCTTTTATAGATAAATTTGGTATTCTATGTAAAAAGTATCTGCATCTATCTGTAATCAAAAGTTCTCAGGGCCAAAAATTCCTACAACTCCCTCCTCTGAAGTGGCTTTCATTGTTTTTAGCATGATATTTGATACCTTGGGTAACTTTTCATCAATTGAAAAATTCTAAAAACATTATAAATTCTATTTATATTTACCTGGTATCATACATATTCTTTTATTGTGTAGTGTCAAATTTTTCTCAATGACAATAGATTAAACTACCTATAATATTACTTGTATGTTAAACATTATTTTTTGGGAAATCAATTTCTCAATTAACAATATAATCATTGATGAGCACTTCTTTGTCACTGATATATGATGTATAGAGTATCAAAACTTCCTAATTTAAGCTAATAGGTAAAAACATTGGATCAAAGGGCCACTTTATTACAGTTGATCATATAAGGGTTTAAATTAGCCTTGATACTAATTTTAAAAGTTGCAAAATCATTCTTAATTTTGTTGTTCCCATTATAAAATGAAGCCCATCTTTTCCCCCCTGCCAGTGGCTTCCAGACGTAGAGCTTTCACCCTAGAAATTAATTGAATAAACCTAAATATCTTTTTTCTTACATAACTTGCAGGTTACTATCAATAAAAATAGAGGATGATTTATCCTATATTTTGCCTTAAATCAAGCCTTTACTACATCCCTTCAGGTACAGTATTTAAAATCAAGGTTGTTGGCTAAATAAAGGTAAATGTCAGGATTCACCTTATCATCTGCTATTATGAAGCTTTAATTTTTTACATTGGTCTTTATTCCTTGGGCATTGCAACAAACCAACAAGTTATTTCCTTTGGCTTTCCCTATGATTCCCCTCATTTATGGTCCAAATTTAACCTAAATCTAAGGTTAATCTCTTTTCTAAAGCTCATCTTTTCATTGACAATTCTTGAACCTGGGACCTAAGTGTTAAGGTTAATTTAATTGGGCAAGTTCCTTAGGTTGAAGTTCCTAAGGTCAAAAGTGCAAAAATCAAAAATGGGACCCCCAAAAAGTGCAAAAATCAAAACACTATGTAGGGTGCAAAAATTGAAAATATCAAAGATCAAAGTGCAAAAATTGATTTTCCAGAGGTTAATTTTGAAGCAGAAAAAAATAAGTCTATAATATACAACTATATATTTTAAAATCTTTTCTAGACTAAAAAGACCCCAAGAAATTAATTTCTGCAATAAAAAATATATGCTAGATCATAAAAAAAATTTAAATTAGCTGTTTTTAAAAGAAAGGTTATTTTAGCTTCAAAAGCAAAATTAGACTATAATTTATATATAACTGTATTCAATTGAATATAAGATATGTAACTGCACAAAAAACTGATTTAGAACATATAAGTTTAATAAAAAAAGGTTAATGTAATCTCCAGCTTATGTAAAGCTATAATAATACTTCAGTATAAGCAAAATAAAGGATTTTTCCTGAAAGATACAAGTATATAATTTTAGGTATTTTGGTTTATTAGTGATCTTATTTAAATGATAAAAGTTATAGAAGTCTATCATTAAAATAATATAAAGTACATTACTTTCTTATTAAAGATATACTATACAATTTTATACTTAATAAAAGATATAGTCTTATATCCTATTTATAAGTCACAATATTCAAAGATATCAAGAATCTTCCACTTACATATCATAAAATGAAGACTTGACCATTCTTATGTTAAAAACACTGTACTTCCACTAAAAAAGATATAGATAGAAAAAATTTGTATACCAAAAAGAAATATTTTATACATCTTATTTTACTCTAATACATATAGTAAAAGATATAGTAGAATATAATTGAGGAGAAGAGAAGAGAATAGAAGAAAGGAGAAGAAGAGAAGAGAAGAGAAAGTTTTTTCTACTTGGTATCATATTTTATATAATCCACCCTCTTGACGACGCAGAAATTTTTTAAAAGTTTTGAGGAGGAATGAGAGGTGTAAAGGAGAGGTAGGAAAGGAAAAAAATTCAAAAGAGAAGCCTTCAAAAAAACCCAAGAGCTTATTGCACTTTGGTTTAGGCACTTCAATTTCTGCACTTTTTTTTGTGCACTTTGATTTGGGCACTTCAATTTTGTCCCCTGAAATAACATAGGGAAACATAGTACAATATACTATTAATTTAATATTTTTTGAAATTGCCTCCAAAACACACCAATATATTAATATTGCAATAAAATAAAAACCTACCAAAAAAACTTTATTTCTTTTTTATATATTTAAATATCAGGTCTTAAAGAATCTACATGAGGAATTTCAAAAAGTTTTTATTAATTATTTAAAATTTTATATGCTTATAAAAAGTGTGACTAAATCTAAAAAGTTGATTTTTGATTTCCTCACTTTTGATTTGAAGAACTTAATAAAACACAATGAATAAAATATTAATTTTTGCAAAAATTTAATATTAAGTGGTCCTAGTTTTTTGGTACCTTTTTGGATTTTGATTTGACTACTTTTTGATTCCTGCACCCATTAAGAAACTATATGTGAATTTTTAAAGAAATTTTTATGAGACAAAATTTTATTTTTTTAAAAAAAAGAGCTTATAATACTATTTTATATTAAGATTTGAACAAAATAAATTAAAAAATTTGCCTTAAGTTAAAAAAGCTTTTTTAGCTCTTGATTTCTTTTTTTACATATAGAAAAAAAATTTTAATTTTTTTTAATTTTGATGTGTCAAATATTAAATTGAAGATTTTTTTGCACTTTTGATTTTGTCCCCTCTATTCAAAGTGGTAAATAAATTCTATTTTAAAAGCCAAATAAACTAAGGTGTGTTTTAAATTGCATCAATTTGGGCACTTTGAACTTGGCTTTTTGATCTTAGCTACTAGTAAAAACATTTTAAAAAAAGTCAAATTTAAGAAAAATATTAAATTTTTTGGGGAAATTTTAATGAAAAAGTGCAGAGATCAAGAAATCCATTGATTTGGAGATTTCAATCTCCACCCTTTGACTTTAGGCACTTGCCCATTTAATCAACTCCAAACCAATTCCCCTTATTCATTTTTGCTTGTTACACAAGCAGCCTTTGGACTGAGTTTTTCTGATCTTTTGTCCGCTTTTGCTCTAATCAGAGTTAGCCAACTATTCAACCACCACTCCTGTTTCTTTTCCTTTATCTTAAGTTTAACTTTTTTAAGTTTAAAATCTAGCACAGACATTTACTTGCTTTCCCATATCACAAGCTTACCTAACCAACCTTGGTTAGTATATTGTTGTAACTGTGCTGTGTTAGCAGAGTTACAAGGGGAAAAATATTTGGAAACTAGATAATATTCTTTATTGAGAGATAGTGCTTATATAGTTAATGTGAGCCATGGATAACAGGAACATGATTGTGTTGATCACATGGTAGGATGGTGAAGGGGTGGCTTGATCCTAATAATGAGTCAAGCGCCAAAATGAGGTATCCACCGTAAGGGATCATCCTTTCTTCATGTTGTTGAATTTGGAAATTTGAGTTGACTTCCTAGTCTGGCTCCAAGTGACTGGATAATTGGATTGCGGGTCACAAACCTGCTTACTCAGAACCTTGCTGGTGGGTCAAGCCTGCTGTTTCAACAATATATTTCCCTTTAAGTCACCTCAATCATCAAATCTTGAACAAATAGCTTGAGTTTTACTCAGTCTCAGCTTTAAGTTGAGACTGTTTGATTTGTACCCCAAAAAGGTACTTGTTAGGTTTTGTGGCTTGTATTTTACTTCCTTTTAATCTTTTCTTTTGTTTTCCATTTTTAATCTTAGCTTATCTTTATGATCTCTTTTGACTACCTTTACCATCAGTTAGGAAACCTTTTTAGTGACACTCAAAACTTGATAGTGGATATTTTCAACCCACCAGTTAGTGAAGAACAACATCCTGAACTTGAAATAGAATTTTTAACTCAGTCCTCTGTCATTAAGACTGGACTTCATTTTATTTTCTTAGGTTTAATTAACCATCTTAGTTTTTAATTTACCTCTTATAAACTTTTAGGAGCTTTAATTCAGTTATTGTTACAAGATTTACCTACTTTCCTCTATTTAATCAATATAAGCATTGTTGGATTAAATGCTTTAGTTTACAATAATTTGCCCCATAGTCTCAGACCTTACAGTAGATTCCTAAAATAAATGCTTTTTAATTTATGATATTGGTCTTCATGAATTATACAAGCCATAGTACCAACAGTTCTAACCCCTGTGGCCCTTTTTTGTGAAGAGATTGCAGCCTAAGCATATATATTTGTCTATTTCTCCCTAGTACAAACCTGGGGCCACTTTCAATGCTACCAACCTTTAGAAAAGAGAACACTCAGAAGTACCTATAAATTGGCTGATGTCAGCTAGTTCATATCAGAACATCTGCATTCTCAAGCCATTAATTTTAAGCATTCACTCCTACTTCAAGTGTCTGTCTCCTTGGATGTTTATTCTAATTTCAACCCTTTTTAGTAGGCTATTAACAGCAAAGTAGTAGCAATGAGAATTGTACTTCTATAAATAGTACTCAGTCTACCCTCTTGGCTAGCCAGCACATGGAAGCTGAAAAATTCTTGGTCTTCTTTAAGAACTTAATTAATATATTCTTATAACAGCTTCCCTGAAATCCAAAAACAACATAATGTATTATTAATATCTTTATTGCTTTAAATATTCTATAACTTATCCTAATATGATGTATTTTGAAATAAATATAAAGTCTGGTTCATGAACAAGGTGTATTAGTCTTTACCCAGTAATATTTCCTAGGTCTTGCACTTTAGATTCAGAACCTAATGGTAAACTTTTGGGATTATCAAATCCTTGGTCCAAAATTTGAACTACAATTGCAAAATGCCCTTTTTAATTAATTTTTATTTAAATATTTTAAATTGAAGGAACGCATAGACACTTTGGAAATTTCAAGTTGAACTGCATATTTCCAATGGACAAAATGAATTAACTGGAATCAGATTTGAAGCATTTAAATCCATCAACCATTTTCATTAAGTTTACTATTTTTTGAAATTGCGGGATTTTCAAATCCAAGAACCTAATTTAAAATCACAAATGAAAGCCACTACCAAGCTCAAATAATAATTGTGGTAACTGAAATCAACTTTGAATACACGTTAAGTACAATAGGAAACACTGACCCATATTAAGAAGCTCCACTATGACTAAAATCAAATGAAAAAATCAATTTTGATAACCATCTTTAGACATGAAAATCAATTAAAATGTAAAATTTTATAAAATAGGCTCTAGTAAACTATTATACAATTCAAATTATTAATACAGAAACTGTGATACTACCCAAAGCTAAATCAAGAGAAAACAACAACCCAAAGCTAAACTAAAAAAAAACTAAATAAACCATATATTTAATCTAAAACATATTTTTGATTTTATTCTTAGGGACAAAAAACACCACACCCATTAATATCTTAAAACAGAATGTAGGGAAGTGTCACAGTAAGTTCCATAATGCCAGGGATTATTTGGCCAAGTAGGAAAGCTCAGAAAGCTGATAAACCTTTAATAAAGCTGACTGATTTAACAGACTTGAACCAAACAGTTGATTGCAAATGGGTTATGGCTGCTCCAGTTTACCAGTTGATCTGATTTCCCCCTGTAAGTTGACGTTGATAAATCAACTTAACTTAAGGGTCATCAGATATGAACTTATTAATCAGTATAGCTGTCAGAAATTGGTCACCCAAGGGTTCTTTGCAACCTAGACCAGATACTCACTTGACAATGTGGAAGAAATAGGAGGTCAAGACTCAGGTGGTATTGCTTAGTCAATTTTCTGATTTATATTGAATAATTTTCACTGTTTCAGCTCTAAGAGTTGAGTCCTCCCAAAAATTTACTCAATAAAAATCATATATCCCTTGGTCTAATTTACATTTTTAACAATTCATCCTGTTGTTGGTTTTTTGTGCTACATTCCCTAAAATCTGATTTTAAGCCAGATCATTACTGGAAGATGGGGCCCTGCAGTTGGAACTTTGTTGTTGGCACCTCCCAATGTTAATTTCATGCCTGTCAATCTTGGAGTTGTCCCCCCATCCTTGAAACTGAAAATTGTGTTGCATCTCAATGTCCTGAATTTTATTCTGAAGATACTTTGATGCTTTCACAGGCTATTTATCTTGGGCTACTTTGTTTAGGATTAATTATTTTACTTAATCCTAGTATATCAATTGGAAATCTCATAAAACAATATCTGAAGCCATGTTAGTGGTTAATCATCAATTCTATGTGGATTTGGATGTTAATTCCCCACCATTTAGAAACAGCTTCATACTATCCCGCAATTTCTGTCACACACACAGGCCTCTCAAGGTGTCAGTGCAAGATAATCACATCCCACATCACAAGCAAGATACTTTAAATTCAGAACCTGAACGTAAAAATGTGGAATTGTCAAATCCTTGGTCCAAATTTCAAATCACTTTTGCAGGCAACTCAGCTGTGTGAAAAATAAAATATTTAATTAAATCAACCATTTAATTTGACTTTTTTATTTATTTAAATTGACAAATTCCAAATCCCTTGAGCAGATAACTCAACTAACAAAAGACAAAACACAGCAAACAAATGTGAGATACATGAATCAGAAATGCAGGATTCTAATGTACAATTTGAGATTTCCTGTATGTCAAAAAAATCATAGACATCATGTAAAAATTAACAGATCTGAAATTACGGGATTTTCAAATCCAAGAACCAAATTTCAAATAAAAAATGAGGTGAGTTTGAAATAAACATAATTTATGGGTGTCTCAAAAAAGATGCTAAAGGATCTAGTGTGGATTTGTGCTAATTCTTTTAGAAATCATAGACATTCTCAAAAATCACCCTATTCCATTTTAGGACAGCTAAAATTTAGATGCTTGATTACAGTAGATTTTAAAAAACGCTAATAATAAAATAGAATTATATATTACAATCTATTTTTATCACATTACCTTTTCCTTGGTATGTTAAGAGTTCATTTGCTATTGATAATGTGCTTGTGTTTAATTGGATAGTTTCAGCTCCAGCTTTCTTGGCAATAGGAAATCAAGCTGCCTCTGCGACCACAGCTGGTCTCAGGGAGGCAACTTGATTTCCTATTACCAAGACAACTGGAGGGGAAACTATCCAATTAAATGCAAGCACATTATCAACAGCAAATAAACTATCAACAAACCAAGAAAAAAGCAATGTGATAAAAATATATAGTAATACATAATTCTATTTTATTATTAGCGTTTTCTAAAATCTACTGTAATCAAGTATTCTTAATAGCAATACATAAATACATAGTGTAGTAAACTTATGGTTAATTTTCCTCACCTCTCTTTCCTTGAAAATAAGTTTTTGGCCCCTGGCGTAGCCAGGGGCCAAAAAACTTTTAAAAAATTTATGCATCATCAAGAGTGTAGCTCATAAATCATTATATGGTTTTGTGGTTGTTATAATAGTGATTTAGTGTGCAGAATATTGCATCATTTCCAGTTTAGACGTTTTTTACATTTAACTTAATTTCATGTCTAAACATGGTTGTTGAGATTGGATTTTTTGTTTGATTTTATCCAGAGTGGCTTCCTGATTTGGACTGATTTGTCCTAGTTTCTTACTGTACATTCAAATTGGATTCCAGTTCCTGCAATTAATATTTGAGTTTACTAATGGAATTCAAAAGTGATTTGAAATTTGGTTCATGGATTTGGCAATCCTGCAATTCCAAAAAATATAGTAAACTTAATGAAAATGGTTGATGGATTTTAATGCTTCAAATCTGATTCCAGTTAATTCATTTTTTCCATTTGAAATATGCAGTTTGACTTGAAATTTGCAAATTATCTATGGGTTCCTGCATTTTAAAAAATTCAAATAAAAATACAAATAATTCAATTTAATTAAAAAAGGCTATTCTGCAAAAGTGATTCAAAATTTGGATCAAGGATTTGACAATGCCACATTTTTATGTTCAGGTTCTGAATTTACAGTACAGTAATCTAAATCTCAGGCAGAAGCCACTCTCTTGGCCTGTCACTAAATTGTTTTATACCAGGAGCATTGAGAACAATGCAACTACATAAAAATTCCACTGTCTACCCAGTTGTAACACAGACTCATACACTGGATCCCAGATTTTCCTGTTCATGTCCCCAAGTTTTTGATACTTTGTACATTTCATGACAGAAAATAAAAAACCAGTGCCACCTGTTGTGTACCATAAAATTGATGGCAATGTTGCATTAAATAAATATGTTTTTTACATAAAGATACCTAATCATGAGTTGACTCTGATAATGTGAATATTGCAGGACTCATCAAGGGCAGATTTCAGTTGTCAGATAATGTTCACAAGGCTTTCATCCCTTGTATAAAAAAATGAAATTCCCATTCATAACACTACATCCTTATTTTGTACCTCATTAATACATGTCACCAGAGTCAACACCAAATATGGTGACACCAGCTGAATTTCAAAAACCCTGAAGGCAAAAAAATAGCCAAATCTCTTGCAGCCAGTGAATATTGATGCAATCAAAAAGTTGTAGCCAAGGATTTTCATATGTTTTCAGTGTCTGTCCAATCAATATTAGCCATAGAATTTGGCATTTAGACTTATAAAGCACATGAATAAATAATCATGGTTTATCTGGGCTTCTCTTGGAAAATATTGAGTGTTTCTCTTTATAACCAGAACAGCAAAAAGAATATTGAGGATCAGTACATTTACACCAAAATTATCTTTCTCTAAAAGAGACTGGGAATGACCTGTTCTTTATTATTGATGAATTTTCATTTTCTTCTTCACTTAGATTGAGGCATGAATGGGTCAAGAAGGGGTCCAAGGATGGTATAGCACATTGTGCAACTATCTTTTCCCAGACCTATTCTATGGTAGTGCTGCTTGGTCCTCATGTAATACCCCAACATGCAAGGGATCACTTTAGATAAGTGGGGGAGAAGGTTGAATAACTAGAACCCAGTGACATCTGTTACAATGGGGTAGACAGTCATGAACCAGTGGAACACCTTGGCATATGAATTAAAATGACCAAAGTTTCTAGCAAAGTATGTCAGGCTATAATACACTGATGTATACAAAAAAGTATGTGGATTATCTAGGTGACACCAGTGGAGGCCAGAATGTACTGTGAAAAAAGCTAGGTATGATTCTTCCCCAAAGTATATATCTTTGGCAGCTTCTGGCATGGGTATATACTAGGGGAAGGTTTGCTGATGGCCCCCAATCCCAAGAAATTCTGTTATCACAACAGAGAAGATGATATGATTCATCTTTTTTCCTGGGTATGGAAGACTAAAGATTATTAGTCTTTACTTCTATTTTTAAACAAAAAGTTTGATCTATGTTATATCACTGAGGGGATATTTCTTTCAGTGATAGCACAACCTATCACTGAGAGATTATGGTTTATTATATAGTAGCTCTGGTGTGGATAAGGATAAACTCAAAACATTATAAATGGGTACCCAAAATAGTTCAGATGTGCAGTAGATTGATTTCTATGATGGTCCTGGAGTTCCCCATGTCCAGATATTTTTCAGGGCCAAAATGAGCCTGACAAAGCATTAAGCTAAGCTAAATCAAAAAAATGTGAATTTGCAATTGTGTACTTGCCCAATTGCCCAATTGGGCCATAAAATAAGGGTTCATTGGTTGATGCTACTATCCCATGAAATCCATAATTGATTCCCTGGAGATGACTGCACCAGGAGGCATCCACAGAAGTGTTACTGACATAAGAAAAGTTTTTAATTGGCCCAAACCATCAGAAGTTGGGGATTTCGGCCCCAAAAAGTCATCAAAAGGACCACAAGGTTTGCACCAAAAACCAGGACTTAAAAATAGTGTTCTGCCTCACCTGAGCAATTAATCAGAGGATTTTATTGCCATTAAAACGGTTCCAGGTGACTGTTGTGTTCTCAGGTGCAGCCAAGGGACCCAACAGGAAATTCTAACGGTAGGATTGGGTTCATAATAAGTTGAAGGTTAGTCTTCAGGGATAAATCAGGGATTTAACAAAAGGCCACAAGAATGATGCTTATCAGAAATCCTCTCTAGATATAGATAGGGAGATGGCAATGAAGTACAACAAAAATATCAAATATTAAATGGGAATAGGACTTTGATTTATTGTATGAATTGAAATAATTATTATATGGTGAAAATTTCCCACAAACTAGTATAGAGACATACAGATCACTGCTTACTCTCATAAGTGGGCCAAGGATCCATTGTGTCTCAGACAAAAAGTAAATGTGTCCCTTGCCTAATTTTGGGCAAACCCCATTTCAAAGTGAAAAGAGGAATTTCAGGATTTCATACTCAAATTGACTCTATCTAAGGGAAATAAAAAGAGCATGTATATTGTGATTCATGGCACCCTTTGCCATATAAAAGCTTTCATTTCCCAATAACTGTATTATCTTATCCTAAACCTCTACCCTTCTTCTTTGGACTTTTATCTTCCCTGTCAAATACTGAACTATGACTGAATCAGTTGCAACAGTATCATGCCAAGCTGCACATTACTCATGTATGGTATGGCAGCCATGAGACTTTCCCAAGTAAAGTTCCTTATAGGGTTTGAAATTTCTGATCCTCATACATCATGGGGTGGGGTGAGAGTGGCATCAGATTGTTCAGAAGTTGGGTAATTTCTTGGAGAAACAGTTTCCCAAGAGGGATAAATCAAAGATGCTGTGATGGGTGTGAGATTTATAAGGGCAGGGTCAGACAAGCACCAGTGAGTGATCCTTTATTTTTGGGCTCATAATGATGATATTATGGGGATACATGGAATGGGTAAAAAAATGTTGGTACCAAAAAAGGTTCACATCTTGTTGGGTTGAGAGGAGGCAGGTGCACTCAGGTCAGTTCCCCTTTCTATTTATTGTCTCTTCTATCTTGAAGTCTTTGATGTCAGAGAAGGTAATTACAGAGCTTTATGGAGTGGTAGTATTGATATTTTTGACCTTTTTGCTTTTCTCTTCCTTGGGACAGTATTGGTTATTATTGTTGTTATGGTTAGGTTGCTTGCTGCCATTATTATCTCTGCCAGTGAAGTTGTTTAGCATTCTTATTCAGGCGTGGTGGAAAACAGAGCGCTACCAGTGGCAACCAGGCAACCTACAAAGGGGAAGCAAGAAGAAGATAAGAGAAGGGGATACTTATTGGATGGTAGCTTAGGCTTCAGAGCTAAACAGATTGTGGCTTGATCCCCTCAAGTTAGCTTTCAAAGCTAGGAGGATAAGCGATTTTTGGATTGAACCAAAGTTTCTCAGCCAAAAAGTGCAATCTTAATGCTACCAGATAGGTTTCCAGCCATTACAGTAGTTTTAAAAGCTATGGCAACAACTGAACATACCTCAGATTTAAAAAAATTATTTCAGATTTGAACAAAATCCAAGTTGCACGAGATTCAGGATTCAAATAGTTTAAATATTTTTGGTTAATAAATGAACTGTCAAACAAAAAATAAAAACTTCACTAGCCCATTATATAAAATTATAGCAAATATCAAGAACATTGTTTAAACCACAAACAAAATGAACTGACACAGCAAGTGAGATGGATGGATGTTGTTCTGAAGTATATTACAATCTAATCAGGATTCATATGAGGCACCAACATAAGGATTAAAATGAAATGAAATTTGAGCAATCTAGAAGCAAGATTCAACAAGCACAAAACAAAATCAAGTCACACAATATGTGTAGTATGAGCAGCCTAAAATAGAAAAATAACAGTTTAACAGCCAATCAACAGCTATCCAATTTAGGGACAGAGGCATTTTATTTATTTTCATGGCTCCTTATTTGTATAAAATAGTTTGAGAACCTTCCAAATATGAATTAGTGCTTACAATAAAAATAAATCATAAAATTTCAAACTTCTATTATTAGTGATTTTATCCTAGGTTTAGTTTCAAGATGGTTTTTACTGGCAACAACATTTCCAACGGTGCCAGCAGCCAAGACTGCAGCATCCAAGCCAGCTTCAATGGAGGCAAGGCTCAGAATGTGGAGGCACCTGTTTACATCCAAGCCTTTGAGGCAGGTAACAAGGAAGCTGACCTGTACCTGACCCCTGACCCTGTTGTAAATTGCGCCATTAATGCTATTTTGATACAGCCTTTGAATAATGATATGTGCAAAGATTTGGTTGGTTTTTCTTTCAACTTCAGATATTCCTCACCTTCCAGAAATGGGTTGACATCAATTTCCACTCATTCCATGTTACCATACCAGCCTGCACCTGATCCTGGTATAATTTCATCCCAAAGTGACCCCCTCTGCCACTCTATCTACCTAATGAGTGATCATTGACCCTTGTCTACTATTTTAATAGAATCAATTTTCCTAATAAAGACAAGTTTATCCACATTTGTGTTGGCTTTAATATTCTTCAAAGATTTTTCTTTTACTTTTTGCCAAAAGGAATTCTTCATCTTGTATTCCAGGAAATTAAGGTATGTGCCCTTAATTTTGCCCTGAAGGCTAACCCTAGGCTAGCTTCAAACCCCAAATCTTTTGTTATAAATATTTCCAGCAATGTCCTCCTGGATGTTGTCCCCAGGAGCCAAATACGACAAAAGGTGCTCACTATAGGGGCTGAAAGCCCCTTGGTTACTCTGTCCCCCCACGCCTTCTCTGGTCCTTCTCCTTTTGTTTCTGAAGTACCCAAGCAACCCAAGTCTCTAGTCCTCTGCTCAAGGAGGATATCACCATTTCCCCCTCTACTCCCATGGTAATAGCTTTGTCTCCCGGGTCTGTGTGTGTCAGGAATATTCCTGACAATACCCTTTTACAAGACAAGAATTTGGGCACAATTTAGCTTGGAAACCAAAACAAAAAATTGCGGCAGTTTCCCCTATTGGGGAAACTGCCGCAAAACAAGGGGGCATTAAAAAAGAATTAAAAAACAAGTTCTTCAAAATCAGCCTTTTATAGGCCAACTGCAGGCTGCGCAGCTGCCACCAGCTGGCAGGGGACAGTGCACGTCCCACAGCAGGGCTGTCCACCCTGGCCAGATGGGGAAATTGCCCAATTGGGGATCCAAACAAGGCAATTTCCCCAAGTCCAAAAATGAGGGAACTGCTGCCCAAATTTAGAATCTATCAAATTTGGAGGGGGTTGACAAGCAGCCCAGCACTACAATTAATGCATTAACTGCAGAAGTTGAATTTGAATGCATAAAAGTGCCTGAAGATGCTCCAAATCCATGCAATGCCAAGGATAACAATTTATTGCCTGCCAAACCATTCCCATACCAATCCCAAATCGGAATTCCAGACAACACCAAGTGTTTGGGGTTCTCTATCCAATGCTTTGTACTATTCATGCCCCACTAAGGATGATATTATATAATAAATCTCAATCACTTGATGGTAGTTTGTGCTATCATTGAGTGAAATTACCCCTCAATAGTATCACATAAATCAATTCAAAAACTTTACCTACAAGAATTTAAACAAGACACTAAGCTTTTGTTGCAACCAAGTTTCCAGACTTGCCTGCTAACATATCTTATAATACACAGGGGGCGCTCAATGAGCCGCCCCTTGACGTATCTAATGTTATGGATTAATCTGATGGCAATATCAAATGGTGGGTACTTCATCCTAATTAGGAGCACTGCCAATTTGACTTGCTGATTTCCGCATGAGTTATTCCTCAGCTTTGAACCTAACATGGAACTTCCCACTATGCCACCCCCTTGTGACTTTTCCCATATAGTATATTAATCACAATATTCTACAATAAATGATACCTTATTTTTATTATCCTATCTTTTCCTATTGGACTGTTTTCTTCCCCAATTCATCATACTGGATCCCCATTGGTCCATTTGCAACACTTTTTCTGCCCTTTCCCAGGATCAGGAGATAAATCACCTAATCTTCTTAGCTGTCCTCACAGCATGCCTAGGGATTGGGGGCCACCAATATAACCAACAGCATGGGCCATTCAACAAACCACCTGGCAAGTATTACTAAAAGGAGCTGGCGCGGCTCAACTCCTCCAAGCAGTACACCTGGCTCACGTTGGTATTGCCCACTCCATCCAGTCTGTAGCCATATACACCTGTATATACTACGTACTCACTTATTTTGCGGTATTTTGGATGTTATAACGTACACACCAAAGTCTTTCAATTGATCATGACAGTCTATTCAATTGTGATGGTGCTCACAAGTTTTCAAGTTGCCAATTTGGTACCTTATTTTGCTCAAGTACTTCCCCAATTGTTGGGTCTTTACAGTGTGGGCCCCCTTCCAGCTTTTTCTCTCAATTATGAACAAGCTTGTGCCGCCGTGTGCTCCCTCTTTCACATGGGCACCATGGTAATGCATACCATTCCTGTTCTCCTCCCTGGCTAAGCCTAAAAGGATCTGTACTCCTTCCTACTGGACTTTGGTCTCCCCCCTTCTCTAATGGAGTCCATGGAAACTATTGGTGTGCTGGTCAACCAATTCATCCAATTTGCTTTAGTTCATCACCAGTTGGCATTAGGATCACAAAACCAACTTTTGACTGCTGTAGCCACTCTGTCTCCTTTAACCATGCACAAAACATGGCCTATCAGGAATGGACCCATAGCCTCTTTTCTTGTATTTCAGATAACCAGCGCAACTTGCTGGCTTCACAGAAGTACTTACCCTTGTCTTTGAACTCTCTTTGCTCCTTGCTCCCTGGGTATATCAAAGATCAACTGTGAAAATTAGACAACCACCAAGCTACATAGTGAGGGAAGATAGAAGCAACTCTCCTGAAATATTGTCAAGATTTTGAGACCTTTGTTAACAAACTCAACCAATTTCAGGAACATGCCAATTCTCAACTCAAGTTGGATGGAGCCCACATTGATAATTGGGGTCAACATCTACATCAACAATATGGTTTGGATAAGGCTGCACTAGGAAATACTCTGTGCCAGACTCAAAACTATGTTGATGATAGAGTAGCCTCAATTGAAGTGACCCCTCCTGCTCCTTCTGTTGAAGTCTCATCTGCTTTTGAGCAAAGTTATGGGAAGCCATAGCTGAACTCAAAGCTAGTACGCAACAACAAGCCTCTGCTTCAACCCCTCCTCCAGTAGAACCTATTCCTGACCCTTGAATTGCCTTACTGATAGACCAAGTAGCTACTTTGCAAGGTGAGATCAAGTATTTAATACAATGCCTTTCTGACCCTGATGATTTTCCCTCTGACTCTGATGGCAAAGGAGAGGCCAAGGTCACTGATACCCCTGCTCATACTGACCATGGGTGTTGTCCTAGTTTGGAAGGTCAACCCCATGTCAACTGTGCCCTTTCTTTAGATCATTTAGCATCAGGGACAAATGATGTTGAGAATAGGCATAATGCTCTGGAATGTGAGGTGCAGAACCTTACTTGCTTAACAGAAATAATGATTGAGCAGGTTACCCCTTTGATAGCCCAGGCTACCTCCTTAGCCACTTGTGTCAATTAGATTGCAGGCACTTTGGCAGTACAACAGATACAGATTGATGAATTTGGAACTGTTGCCACTACTGTCAGAGATATCAGTGGACAAAACAGCTCTACTCTAGACACCTTGGAGGAGAGCCTTTGGCCTCTCTGGGCTAGACAACTAGCTGTGGAATCTGAGTTTGAGGGCAACCCCCACATTGATGTTCTCAATCCAGGTGACAACAGCCAATCCACCTTGTTGTCCATTGACCCCAACTACAAGCCTTCATTCAAACAATTATTTGACCCTAAACCCTCTTACATTGTGTTTTTATGGCACTCTACAAAGCTTCAATGTGTAAGGCTACTGAAAAACTTAATAAGGAGCATATTCTTACCTTCCTGCATCCTACGTGCCAAGAAGTTGTGGTCCCCAAACTCCCATCCATTGTCACTTGGGAGGATATGAGGTGCCTATTTATTGAGGAATTTGGAGGAGATCTCAGCTTTGAGGTCAAGAAAAATGTGTTTATGCACATTGCCTTTAAGCCCAAAGAAACCCTGGCTGAGTTTGCTGACTGCTTCTATATTGAAGGGCAACAGCTAATCATCAGCTGTCAGTTAACTCCCCGAAAAGCATACACAGCATGCTCAAACGTGTTGAAGGTGAACCAGCTCCTATGCCTACACTTCAAGGCTCACAAAGCTTCTCTTACTTCCATGAAGAGTATTAAGACCCTCTTTTAAGACATGCATTTGACCCATGGGGGTAATGTGGTTTGTGAAAATAAAGCCAACAACGCTGGAACCACCTCCTGTACTCCGTGTATTATGAATCTTGGTTCAAGTGGACAGCCTAAGAGACAAGGATGGCATAACTGTAGTCAAATAAGGCACCACTTGCGTACCTTCACCAATTCTTGGGTAGAAGGTTGCAACCCAAAGGAACAGGCGGGAAAGGAGAGGTCAGCTTAGAGGCAGAGACGCTCTCTGCTGACCAATCTCCCCCCTCTCCTCCTGATCCTTCCTCTGACAAGGAATCTCACCCTTTGTCTGGCCTAACTATAATTCACCTGTTCCACAATCTTTCTAGTGATTATGAACCTGAAGACTCTGACTGCAATGAATCAGATAGTTATAGCTACTTCTTTTTGGCTGTCCCAGAAACTTTTTCAGTCCCTTACAAGCTTTGCTCAGGGAAAACCACAACTACAACTTGCTCACCTTTGGCTAAAGCCAAGGCTATAGTGGCTCGCCCCTACCGGCCCAAGCGCATAAACCCCCTGTCCTGGTAGACTCCTCTGAAGAAGCTGCTGAGCTAGCTGAAGATCTCTTCCAGAATTTGACTGTATCTCTCCTGTTGCAGACTTTGTATAAAGAAATTCCTGCCTTAAGATGCATAGTAGCCAAATGGGAAGAAGGAGCTAGAAGCAGCACAGGACGTGTTGGCCGTCTTTCCCCCCTTTGGGAAAGATACTACCTGTGTATAATTGTCAATTCAAAAGGTTAAAATCAAGGCTATTTTAGACACAGGCTCTCCAGTCAATGGGGTATCATCCAAGCTAATGAAGAAACTTAAGATGGCCCCTGACCTCAACTACACTCAATTGTATGGTACTACTGGCATGACTCAACCCCAATCTATTAGTGCTTACTCTGCTCTACCCATTAGGTTTGGAAAACTCCTCATTGCTTCCCCTGATGTTGTCCTAGAGAATAAAAGCTATGATCTCTTGGTTGTTACACAATTTCTCTGAGAATACAATGTAATTGTAAACCTTTAAGATGGATACCTGTTGATCTTAGGATACAAGGTCCCTTTAATTTTTGAAGAACCTCTTTGTCTCCCAGGCAAACGCCTTAAGACTTGTGTCCTCAAGTACCCCACAGGTATCTTCTCACTCAAGTACCAAACTCATTCCTCCAATATGTGCTCCCCACCTCCTTTCTGCCCTGAAGAATAAGGTGTGCCTTTTCTTGCCCCTGCAGATATCACCATCCCTCCAGGCTCCCAAGTGATTATTGGCTCCCAAATATTGTACAAACTACCTAAAAAATCATTCTTGGAGATATACTCCCCTGAATCTCTAAGCCAAAAGGAGCCTCAGTTGTGCCTGGGGATTTTGGATTGAATTCATAAGAAGCCTGTACAACTATTGCTAGCCAATCTGACTGCTTTGCTTATGCAGGTGTCTAGGGGCCAAGTTGTCAGGCATGGACGTATATTAGGAGCAGAAAAAGTGGCGTCCCTCTACCCTTTTGGAACCTATAGCAACTTTAATTTACCAGAAGAAGACCCTCAAGTGCTGTCCCTGTTCACTGACGCTGATTTCCTGAAACTGTCACCTGTTCAACAAAAAGATGTACTAGAGCTGCTTGATCAGTTCAACAACATTTTTGCCTCTTTACATACAGACTATGGCCTAGCCAAAGGGGTCATCCACCAGATTGATATGGGTGATGTGCTGCCTTTCTGTGCTAAGCCTTACTACCGCAGTAGGGTAGATGATGACCAGGTTTCCAAGTAACTTAAACAACTATTGGATGCTGGACTTTTGGCTCCCTTTCAGAGTGCTTGGGCCTCCCCCTTACTGATCCTTAAGAAGAAGGATGGATGCCACCGTATTGTGATGGATTATCTTTGCCTAAACTCTCTCACAAAAAAGAACTCATACCCTTTGCCCAGGATTGATGATGCTCTTAGACAATTGGGAGGCTCAAAATTCAAGTCTGCTATGAATTTAGCCTCAGGATACTGGCAGGTTGACTTTTCCCCAGAAGACTGAGAAAATGCTGCACTTATCACTTCCAAAGGACTACTTGAGCCTACAAACATGCCACAAGAGCTCTGCAATGCCCCAGCTACTTTCCAACAAGCCATGGACTCCATCCTCTTTGATTTGAAGCCCTCATGTGTCCTAGTGTACTTAGATGATATAAAGGTCTTAAGCACTACCTTTACTAATCACTTGGCGCACCTCAAGGAAGTGTTCATAAAGATTCAAGAAGCAGGCATAAAGCTTAAACCTTTCAAGAATACCTTCTTTAAAGAGCAACTTGGATTCTTAAGCCATGAAGTCACCCAAACTGGGATATGCCCCATGAATAATAAGATGGAAGCCATTGATAAGATGCTGCCCCCACAAATCTACGTGAGGTTCTAGTATTTCTTGGAATGATGGGATAATATTGATAATATATCCCTGACTTTGCTGAACTGAGTGAGCCCCTTGTCCAACTCCTCTGTAATGTTCCCTTTGAATGGACTGACAGTCAGCAGCAATCCTTTGAGGTGCTGAAGGCCAAGCTCAAAGAGGCTTTCATCCTAGTCTAACACAATTATGATAAGGAGTTCATCCTATAAACCAATACCAGTGGAGTAGCTGTGGGTGTCATCTTAGCCCAGCTTGACAATGAAGTTTTAGATCAACCTGTGGCCTATTCTATATGAGTCTTCAACAAGCACAAGAAGAACTATAGCATCACTAAAAAGGAATGCTTGGCTGTGCTACATGCTGTGAAACAGTTCTAACACTAAATTTATGGGACCCACTTTACTGTGGTCACAGATCATCCATCCATTAAATTTCTACAGCAATTAAAGGAGCCTGAAGGACAATTAGCGTGTTGGGCTCTGCGCCTACAAGGATATGATTTCACTGTAGTAAATTGCCCTGGAGCACAACATCAGAATGCTGATGGTTTGTCTAGAATGCCTATACTAGCCATCCATCCTGCAGACACTGATTGATTATATGAGTTAATAGAATACCCTGACTCTTGGAACACTGAACCAGAAGATATCTGGCTGGCTCTACAGACCTTATCAAAGGATACTGTGATTTGAGATAGACAACTCTTCAAGAAGGTCAACAATGCCTATCTGCCCTAAGTTTGCCCTAGTATGAGAATAGCCATTATCCTCTAGTCCCACATTGATACTGGACATGAGGGGTATAGCAAAAACTCATGACTGGTTGTGCAAGAACTTCTATTGGGAAAACATGCACCTCTTAATCCCTGATGTCCTCGCATCCTGTCATTCTTGTCAGCTCCAACAACCCTGGCCTTCCCAGCATCAGTTCAAGCTCATCCTGCCTAAGCATGCCTTCCACACTGTGAGGATTGATGCTATTGGGCTTCTCCCTCAATCTAGGTCTGGATGTTAATTTATCTTGGTAGCCGTAGACCATTTTAGCAAATGGGTCAAAGTCAGAGCTACAAAAGATATAACTGCCAAGACCACTGCAAATTTCCTGTTTCAAGATATCTTCTACCAACACGGGTGTCAAAAACCCTGCTTTCTGATAATGGCACCAACCTCAATGCTTGCCTTATCACGTCTATTGTAGAAGCTATGGGTACTCCCCAATATTTTTCTACACTGTATAATCTGTCAACCAATGGAACTTTTGAACAAGCAAACTCCTTCCTTGTGTTCATTATGAGGAAACTCACCCTCTCTGATGCCGCCAACTGGGATACATTCCTTCTTGCTGCTTTCTTTTCTTATCAACTCAGTAGACACCAAGTGACTGACCAATCTCCCTTTGTCATGCTGTATGGGCATGAAGCCACAACATCCTCAATCTTGGGACCTCCTTTGATTGAAGTTGATGTGTCTGCCAATCCTGAAGCCCATGTCAAAAACTTGACTAATTGTATCATTGACATTCAAGCAATGGTATACTCAACTGCCTATAAGGTCAAGGCTTTAGAGCTCTCACCTTTCAACACTTCTAGAGCTCCCCTCCCTGAATATCAAGTAGGTGACCTAGCCCTCTACTATCAGAACCGTACTGGAGGCAGAGCCCATAATCTAGACTCTATCTGGGTTGGATCTTTTGAAGTCACCTTCAAGAAGGGCATCAAATATACCATGAAGCTGCTATCATCTGGCTGTTTTTTTACCCAAGTTTACTCCAAATTCCTCCGCAAATATCAACTCCCTGTGTCTAATCTTGAGAGGGGAGATGTTGGAAATTGCGCCATTAATTATGTTTCAATATGGCCTTCAAATGATGATATGTGCAAATATTTGGTTGGTTTTGCTTTCAACTTCAGATATTCCTCACCTTCCATAAATGGGTTGACATTAATGTCCACTCATTCCATATTATCATACCAGCCTGCACCTGATCCTGGTATAATTTCATCCCAAAGCGACCCCCTCTGCCACTCTATCTACCTAATGAGCAATCATTGACTTTTATCTACTATTTAAGTAGAATCAATTCTCCTAATAAAGACAAATGTATCCACATTTGTGTTGGCTTTAATATTCTTCAAAGCTTTTCCTTTCCTTTTTGTCAAAAGGAATTCCTCATCTTTTATTCCAGGAAATTAAGGTATGTGCCCTTAATTTTGCCCTGAAGGCTAACCCAAAGCTAGCTTTGAACCTCAAATCTTTTGTTATAAAGATTTCCTGTTGTGTCCTCCTGGATGTTGTCCCCAGGAGGCAAACACAACAGACCTATATGGCTTTGACTTGTTCAGTGGTCACAGTGTTTAGCCCTGCCCCTGCTCCCATACCCACTCCTGCACAAGCTGCCCATCAACCAACCAATCAGGATTACAACCTTGATTTGGACCAACTTCCTGCTATCAGCCAACCTGCCCCTCATCAGCCAATCAGCTTCTTATCTGCGGCCCAGTGCCCCAAGCAACAAATCATCACCACCCAAATTCTTCAGGAAATTGTGGCACTGAGCCTGCAGGGTCTGTCCTGGGATCAGATTGCAACCCAATTGCAATTTACCAGAGCCACAATAATGCAGTAATTTAATAAATTAATTAATAAGGGGAATCTGATTGGGACAGCCAAGAAGCCAAAGAAGGCCCCAGAGTCCCAGATCAATGACACATCCAATTATTCTCAACTCTTACAGCAAGACCCCAAGCCTTTCCTAACCTAGGTCTGGAATTAAATTGCAAGCCATGGCATTTGGGTTTCTGAGTGCATGGTGCAGCACTGGATGTATGAAAAGGTGGCATCAATCCAGGTTCTTAAAAAATTTGCTGGCAACCAATGGGATGGCTCTGAGGATTCCCTGTATTATCAGGACATTGAATCAACCCTGGTCCAATGATTGACAAGTCTATCATATGATGCCATGTTCATCTTCTACTACAAGCTATCAATAGCTTTTGAAAATTTTGGCGCGCAAGGAAGAGCCACCACCCAAAAAAAGGAAGAAGGTCAAGAAGGGGACATTCATTGGTGTGTTTCTGGCTGTTTCAGCCAAAAGTTTTATCTATTATTAGACAACCCCAGATTTCACTAATGTCTACAAGTACAGCCACATCCTCAGTGGATTAGTCAACTCCTGGGATGGCTTGAATTCCAAGCACCAGGTTTTCTTGAGCCACCAGATGGAGGGTAGCTCCATTGCCCTCAAGGCCATCCAGGGATTCAGGCACCAGGCCTCATTCTACCCCGCTGGCCATGCTGACATTCATCTGGCAGATGTTGTGTTCTTCAACATTGGAGACACAGTCCAGGAGTGCTGTCCTCAGGCTTTTAACGGCCTCTATCTTGGGGTCCTTGACCACGATTCTCTCTTTGGTCACCAAATGGTGGCCACCTTGTTTGCCCAAATTGTCTTCTGTGTGAATTTGGACAATTAATCATGGAAAGACAAGTGCCTTCCACCCTGTGCCATAGCCATCTATCAACCATCCAGCCAATGACAGACAAGGAATATAATGAGTGTTATATGGCAGCCATCATGCAGATCCTCCTACCCCTACCCCTACCCCTGCCATCCCCACCCCCACCTTCTATCCCCACCCAATCCCAGACCCCCCAGGCCAGCATTGTCTCAACGCCTTTCTTCCTACACTATTCTGTCCACTAGGCATCTCTCTTCCTGCCCCCCAATAAACTCCTGCTGCCAAACATTTTCTATTTATATTATCTTTATTTTGAAATTCAACTGTTTGTTTTCTCTTTGTCTATAGTTGGGTTTATTCTTTGTGTTCAGTTTATTTCTATAAAATCATATATTTACTATGCTGTTTATCTAGATTCAGAATACAGTTATTTTTAGTACCTAAACACAGCCCCCTGTGAAAATATTAACAACAATTTAGATGATCACCAAATAGTTGTTAATATTTTCACAAGGGGCTGTGTAAAGTGTCAAAAAAAATATGGCAAATGAGGAAACAATGCTAACACAAAGAAAACAATACATATTGAGATAAAGCGCAAAACATATACACAATGGGTAAAAAAATGGGATAATGTAGTAAATTGGAAAAAAAACAGGAATAAACAAAGAGGCAATAGAATCAAAATAATACAGATTTTATTGGGATGAAAGCTATAAAAACATATGGAAAGGTTTGTAAAAAATCAATGAGAGAATTGGAGAAGCTGTTGAAGGATCTTGACTCTGCAGTTGCGGAGATCAAAGAAATTGACCGCAAGGTCAAAGCAAAAGTCAAGGCCACCGTCCTCAAAGGCAAGAAACTTGACAGGTTGACATCAAAGGCATTAATGACCAAAGTGCCTGACACATCAGAGAAGACCATTGGGCGCCTGCTCAACATTCAAAAAACGGTGGTTGAGGGCCTGCAATTCAAGTCCTTTGTCCTCTCTGCGCCGTTGTCCGGACGGATGACCCTGAAATGTATGCCCACCTAAAACCTACTAAGCGGGCAAGGACAGAGAATAAAGAATTGCCTGCCCAACTGCTTGCGCCAAGAATGACAAAGCCTGCTGAAGCCGCAGGCAAGGAGGAAACCTGTAAAGGTACATAAAAAATTATAATTAATAAAAATTTCAAAATACTTACTTTTTTTGGTAGAAAACATTGACAGCAAACTCTGCCAGTTCCTGGTTCCTTTTGTCCCCGCCATGTTTTATGCCAACTACGCCAATTATGTGGCCAAACAGCTCTATCTGTCCCCCTGTCTTGCAGGAGCTCAAAGACAGGGTCCATGGTACCTTTTTGATGACAAGGGACACACTAGCTGGGCTGACACATGCTGAGAGGGCATCTGAGTGGGCAGTTACTGCCTACAAGGATGCCCAACTGATCCGCCTTGACCTGGTGGTCCTCAGTGGAGTTTACTGTGTGAACTCCATTGAGCTTGTTTGAGACGTCCTGGAGACGCTCCCATTCAAGAATATACTGGAGATGGGCCAGGCCCATGCATCTGCTTGCTTATGCTTTCTGGTAGAGAATACTATCTCTTACCTCTTGGACAACTTTGGGTGTGCGGTAGGAATACTGGCTATTGCAGATGCAACAGCTGTGAAGAAGACCATAATTTTTATTGCTGGCTTTGGGCTGGCCTGGAGTGCCAACGAGACAGGGTCCTGCAAGCAATGGAGCTGACCTTTGCAAAGACAAAGCATGAAAAGAAGATCAGCACAGTATATAACAAACTTTGTGAGTTTACTGAAGCCTTTGCTGGGCAAAGGCTTCACCTTGTTGTTTACCTGGGGCTCCTCTTCTACTTTGGGATGGACACATCTTTAGAGGACCTGGATGGGGTCCTTCTTGGGATTGACAAGGCCAGGCTCTCTCTGGATGGGAAGAAAGTCCCCCCAGATACAACTTGGTGGACCATGTTATTCAGGTGCCCTGGTCCTGGCTGGCATCTTTGGGTTTGCAGCCCTGCCAGAGAAGCTGCTGCTTCACTCCCACCTGAATGTACTCCCTTTCACCAGAAGGCGGGAGTATTTTAACCAGGGTGTATTCACCGTCCACAGTGTGGCAGTGGAGGTTGTGTGCCACCTCTATTGCAGGGTGGGTACATACCGCCAAACCCATTATAGGTGCTCTTAATTGTTCTCTATATCAATAAACATCTTTATACTCTAGATTATTTTTAATATAAATAATTTTTTTAATTATTGTTTTAGCAAACAAGATTTGCAAAATATATTGCAGAAACAGTTTTCATAAAAGCATAAAATTATATGTTAATAAAATATATTCCAATTTGTACATTATACATTTAATTTTTTTAATTTGATTTTTATATTTATTTGACAAAAGTGATATAAATATATTTGTGTAATCCAGTATCAAGTGTTTGGGATAACCTCAGATGACATAATAAAAAATATAAAATAAATAAATAAATAAATAACTTACATCCATTAATGGTCTTGCTGAATGTGATTGTGGGATTGGAAACATCTAAATATAAAATGATAATTAATAAATCTTGAATAGTAAATTAGATAATATAAAAAAGTTGGACAAGCTAAGCCTCTAATTGATTGGCTGTTTGGCAAGGCACGCAGGGATGAAAAAATCAGTGTGGCCATAGAATTTGGCCACAGTCTCAGCTGGGAGGGTGTGGATCCTGGTCTGCAGCAAATTAAACAGGTCTTTGGTCCCATTTGGGGTTCCTTTCTTGACAGCTCGCTTGAGCCACCCAAAGACTTACTTGATGGGATTTAGGAAGGGCAAATAGGCAGGGAGGAAGAGAAGGTGTAAATTTGCTGTGGCCAATTTCTGGGGGCCCACTTGTCAGGACTGAGAATTTAAGTCTCAACTGATATTTCTTATTTCTTGATATTTATTCCAAGACTTCTGTTTCTTTGTTTCTCCTTTACCATCTTTGGTCGCCTATATTTCCACGAATACTGAATCATTTCAGCCCAAATTGGTGTCAGCCAAAAGTCCTTGATTCCAGCTTTCAGAATATTACTTTTTGACAATATATTTCAGATCCAAATTATGAGTTAATCTCGCTTAAACATAATTCTCCTATCATCTCCTTTTCATAGAATTGGGTATAAAAACCCTCAAGTTCTATTATTCCAAGCAATTCAATCTCCCCCTGTTTAGTCTCATCAATAAAACTATTGTCTCAATCCTAGTTGTATATATTGTATCCTTGGAAAATAGTAATTTGTTGGTGATGGTTGAGCACAGGCTTTGATACAACTGCAGCTGTTGTTGAAAAAGTCTGAAGTCTTACACCACTGCAATGCTGGTGTCAATTGATAGAAATTCAGCAAGAATATCTGCCACCTTGTGGAGACCAACTTTTCCAGTACTATTACATTAGTGAAGCCCAGGCTTGTGCGCCTCAGGTGCTCCTGGACCAATTGACGAAAAGATAGGAAGGTCCTGCTGCTGTAGGATCATAAGATCATTTGATAGAGCTCAATCCCCTTTGCACCAAGGAGAGCCACCATCAAATAGGCTGTGGCGCGGACTGCAGCATACCAAGCTACCCTTTCATTGGAACCTTTGGGGACATAGCCATAGCCATTTTGCATAGACAAGGCAAATGCTGATTTGTCAATATAATAGAATTTGATTGTCTCTTTGTTTTTGAGGAAAATGTATGTCTAAGTGTGTTTTTTCTGGGTCTCAATTTGTCAGGGCTGTTTTGGTTGTAGGGAGATATTCAAGTTTTTTCCAGGAAAACTGCACACCCTTGACCACATGGTAGTAAAAGGAAATTGAAGCCTCAACCCCAAAAGTAGATTTAACCATGACCTGAATATTTGCCAGTTCAAGATGACAATCTCGGGCTATTCACTGGCAGATTGCCCATTTGTGCTCCTTGGTGAGCATAG
Organism: Entomophthora muscae; assembly: GCA_014839935.2. NCBI lineage: Eukaryota > Fungi > Entomophthoromycota > Entomophthoromycetes > Entomophthorales > Entomophthoraceae > Entomophthora > Entomophthora muscae. Next base: position 93,878 of record QTSX02007264.1, read on the forward strand.
TGGAAACATTCAGGGATTTTTCCATGGCAAGGACATGGCCAGTATTGATAAACTTATTGAAGGTCTTTGAGGTGTACTTGGGATTCACCCCAACAAGAGCCGCGGCTGCCTTGTAGTCACCAGATTCCTGCATGAGCAGGAGAAAGATGATCCTCTTGATATCAGGAATGCACTTCTGGGAAGGCTTAGTGGGCTCAGATGAACTGGGATCCTGATTGGTGACAGGCTTGCAAGGCATGAGTACCTTGTTGTAGAAGGCTGCAACCTTATTAACATCAGCTGTCCCTCATTAGTTCTGTAAAAAGTCAGGCTCCTTGTCCTTGTCCTGGTTGCCATCACTGACGTAAGACTCATAGCTAGTGTCAAGCACAGGCTTAACATTCTCCAGCATGGCTGACGGGACCAACTCTTGGCAGTACACAGCGTCAAACACATACAAAGTAAGTTTTACCTCCTTGTTTATAACTGTTTTGGTAGTGGTGATCTTGATGGGCTTCCAGGTCAGCTTGGGGACCCAAGGGTTGATGTTCTGCACCCTAACAGCTTGTGCTCCTTGAACCGGCTGTATCAGTGCAGCGTCACTATTGAACTCTCCTCTCCCATCTCCTTCCTGAGTAGGCACTTGGGTTGCACTAGCTCTGTTCTTTGACCTGTGAGGGCAACCACAAACACGGCGCACAACGGGTCCATTGGTACTCTGCTGTTGTGTTCTTTCCATTTTGAGAATTTAATAAAATACTAAATAAATTTCAATTAAGTCACTCCTTACTTTTAATTTTTGCTTTTATCTGAATATGGATATTTAATTAGAGTTTTTCCCACCCAATATCCCAATTATAGATTTTTTATTTCTTATTTAGTTGTTTTTGGTTTTACAACGCCCATTTTAGAATACTCAAAAAAATCCACCCATTTTCCTAGATTTTACTGCCAAATTCAAACACCCAACACAATATTTTTAAAATTTATGTCTCATATTGTGTGTCTTATTTTAGATACCTTGGTATCATTCTTGATTAAATTCCATTGCATACAACATTTGAGTGATTTTGTTTACATGTTGAGTTGCTATTAGGTTTTATTTCTGGTTTAAGTTCTGGTTCACTACATGTGTGTGTATTTTGTCACTGATTCACATAGTAAACATATGTACACTGAAAGTCAACTCACACCATTTTTTTTGTGAATCCATGTATTTCAGATTATATTTTTAATGGTTTTGCTTTGCGTGTGAGCACTTCTTTGCTGTGTTGACCCATTTTGCCCATTGACACCAAAAATCCCTGTTAACAAAGTGTAAATTTTAACCTGATAGTTGGAGTTTGCTTAAATCTGAAATCATTTTGTTTAAATCTGAGGTATTTTTGGTTGTCGCCATAGCTTCTAAAACTACTGTATAGATCCAACATTTTTCAATTCTGCTGTTGGCTGAGTTAATTTTGTTTGATTGTGATTTTTTTGCTTATCCTCACAGTGTTGAACACTATCTAATCTTCAATGATCTAGTATGAGTGAGAATGGTGGTGTGGCTGATTGCCATGTAGCTGAACTATCACTACAACAAGGGTTAGGGTTAGGGTCATTGAATGGAAGGTGGGAAGGTTTGGACTTGCTCTCTCGAAAAAATAAAGAAGCCTTTGATGGAAAGGTTAAAAACTATCAACTGGGGTGAAGTGCACTATAGCTTGAAAGCAACTTGAATTGGAGTTGAAAGGATTGGATACAGATATCCTTAATAATGGTTAGAATTCCAGGAACCTAGAATGCAAATCGAATTTATTGCTGTGCATGCCCAAAACAAGTTAGGGGTTGAGCTGAAGAGACTAAATAAAAATGAGGTGGTGATGTATTTATTGGAATAATAGAGTGTGTTCATAATGGGATGGCTAATTGGATCGCTGGGTAGATAGAGTGGCATGCATGGATAAGTGGGATGATATCTCATCTTTAGGATCAGGCAAGGGGTTGGAGGATGAATCCAGCAAAGGCTTGTTTAATTAGACAGAGCCAGCACCCTCAGCAAGTGGATAAAACGATGCAATGATTTGTGTATAATTATTCTTTGGTGCTGATTCTTTGCCAATCTGATTTACTCCATCAAATCCAGACTTCTTACAAAGGATACTGGGTGCATTTCTGTTTGGGGGCTGATTTCCCATCAAGTATCCCAAGCATATATTCCTACTCTATAATCAATAAATCAACATTTTCTTTCTCAGCCAACTTCCCTAAGTCATGCGGTATTAAAAGGGTGGAGTTCTTGCCATCGATCGGCTTCAATTTTAATACTGTTGGGCAGTTTTTCGTCTGAAACACTCTAACTTGCATTCATAAGTCTAAGATTTGGACTTCTTTTGAAGAGGTTCAAAAAAGCTAGGCTTGTGGCTCCCACTTTTTGTCATCAGCTATTAGTGTATCCCGTTAAAATATGATTCGGCCAATTACAATTGATTTGTTTTATCTTTGGTAAGTTGAATAGCTTAGGGCAGCAATGATGACATTATTGGTTTAATCAAAGCTTTTAAACTATAATATTTAGTAAATCATGTCTTTTTACAGGCACTTGTTTTTGTACCGAATTTCAGCTGCAAACTCAATCAGAGTTTCTGCTCAAGATTGGCGTATCCAAGAACAATCTATTAGCTGATAATTGATGGGCTCTAGGTCAATAAATCCAGAATGAGATAACGGGATGGCAACAAGCTCCACTAGCGGTTTGCAGCAACGCTGTTGCCGCCACGCTTGAACAAATAACATGGGCAAGAACCCGCAGATGGTAATCATTGTAGTCGGTTCACCGAGGATCCTCGATTAACGGGCGTGAAGCGATTCCGCAAAAGATCAACGCAGGACGAAATATTCCAATCATTAGTTACCTTATCCCAAACTCGACTTTTGATTTGCCTGGCGTGGGGTGCGACTCGGCTCTGCAGGCCTGCATATAAAGCCGGTCCAGCGATTTGGACGTGGATAGCCGGACTCGAACTCGGCTAGGCGTCCAGATCCACCAAGCGTCAACCATCAGTTTCTACACCAAACCACGCGCCAGCCAGGACGTCGCTCGTCACGGCCCTTTCATCCCAAGGAAATGAGCTACTCCTCTCCTTACCAGATCCAATCTAATGTCGCGAGTGGAGGGAATTCAGTCCCTCCGCTCCAGCCCCCAACCCTTCCCAGCAACGCTGCTGCTTCAGTCCAATACGATCGACGCATGGTCCATTTCCAGGAGTTTCTAATTGATTGGGTAAATCATTATGCTTTCGTTTTATTTATTTCTACCAGAAAAAATCACAACCCGATAATTGTTGCGTCTGCCTGGATAGCATCCCTGGCGTGGATAACGATCTACTTTTTTGTGCATCTCCCAACTGTGACGTCTGCATACATCAAGGTACATTTATTTTTTTCTCTTCCTCATTTTCCAAGAGTGTTACGGCGTTCGAGTTTCGCCTGCACCTGACGAGGCATGGTTTTGCGACCGCTGCCGAAGTCCTGATTATCACACTGCCGTAATTTTTTATTTGCCATGTCTTGTTAACCCTCAAAGTCTTGTAAACTATGCCCTCTAAAAAGAGGCGCGCTCAAAAAGCTTAAAGATGGTTCTGCTTGGATCCATGTAGTATGTGCCCTTTGGTGGCCTCAAGTTAAAGTTGATGATTCCAACGGGCTTGAAATTATCGCTATTCGAGATATTGCCCCCGAGAACTTTAATCAGGTATTCGTTACTACTTAGTTCGATATTGAGGGTTAAACGTAGCGCTGTGTAATTTGTGACAATCCTCAAGACTCTCACATCGGGGCGTGTGTCGTAAGTTTTAGTTAGAAACTTCTGGATTGATTGTACAATGTATAGAGCTGTGACTACGCAGGTTGCAGCAATAAATTTCACATCACCTGTGCCCAGGAGTGGGATCTTCTCGAAGAGTCAACCGATGTGACTAAACTGAAACCAGGCCAAGAGCCATACTACGTTTATTGTAAGCAGCATGGTCGTCATCCTCAACCACAGGTAATAAAGTTATCTATATATTTTTTAACTGTAAAGATGAATCCCTGGGCCCTCTGGTCAAGAAAAAAGGATATTTATTATGACTCACTATGGTAAGTGTTATCGACATCAATTAAATTTCTAGTAAAAACAACCTTGAATTAGTCCAGTCGGTCCAAGAAAGAGAAAAGCCAATAAGCTATACCAGAGACCGGCGGCGGAGTATCCAGCATAACGACTTCATGCTTCCTCCAATAGAATCATTTAATCCTCTAAACGCCTTGATAGAATCACCGCAGCAAAATGTAAGCGTGGAGCGAACAGCTTTATAACCTTGCTTAGGAACTTCATGTTTCTGAAGAATCTCAAGCAGGCCTTATCCAAAAGTTTGAAAGCGCGTACTCTGCCTATGAAAAAGGTACATCCCTTGACTCACTCGTACTGATGGTTAGAACGATCCGACTTTGTCAGTGCAACAGAACAAGTCCAAAGCCGCCAGCTGACGATTCTAGACAACCTCAGCCAAAAGTCATTCCTTTCAGCACAGAGGGCAACGAAGTTTCAAAGAGACCAGCAGGCTTTGGAACAGGAAAACCGGAGTCTGCAGCTTGAAGTGTCTGAACTCAAGTACGGTCTTCTCAATCTCTGCAGCATCCGTGGTCTTCGTATGATTCAAAAGGTGATGGGGAGGCCTAAAGATGGCCTGGAGTTTTATCCCCACCAGGATATGATTTTAAACTACTTCCTCGAAGTCAGTCATCACATTGTGAACTCCAACTCGGAAGAGCGAACGGTGCTTCCGCCCAGATCCTGTATCTGCGGGGGATGTGGCCATGTTGTGGACTTCTCTATATCCACTATTTCATGCAGTGTATGTAGTAGCTGGAGTCATATGAGGTGCATTCCTTCACCAGCAAGGCCTTCTGATTGCACCAAACTATGGATATGTAAAGGCTGCCAATCTATTGATCGATCCGCTCCCAATGGTGAAAGGCACGATGGTCCCTCAAATGCACGCAACTCTAGACCAAATCGATCTAGCAGCCTTGGCCCTACCGAAAGCGACACCAAACCCCAGAACGCGCACTCCTCCGAGTTGAGTTCGTTTAGCAAGCGCTTCAAAACAGAACAGGTAGTCTTCGAACTGAGCAGTGTATTTATTTTTAGTCACAACCAATCCTATCGGTTTCATACGGCATAGAATCAACAGAGCATCAGAGTGGTTCGCCAAACAGCGGCGTCTCTAAGCAAGGTATTGCTTCTTTATCCATAGGCTAATTGTAGACTCCAAGCAGACCGAAGAACCACCGGCGCCATATCAGCAGTCCCCTAGATTCCCCGGAGACGAGTAAGCTACTTTTCGATACGCTAACCCCAAGATACACCCCACGCTGGGTTCGAGGCATCGGTAAGGCGAAGGAAGGTCTCTGTCCCCACTGCACAGACAGGCAGGTATGGTTGAAAATCAAGATCAGTGCTTACTGGTACCATCTCAACTACCAGCACGGCATCAGCTCAATCACCGGAAAATCATTCCGCCCTCCCCTTGAATATCGCATCAACCCAGAGACTGAGCTCAAAGAAGCACTCTGCCATAAATGTCGCAACTGGATCAATAGCGAATCCCCTCGCAACAAGCCTGTCAACGTCGAAGAGATTTACTGGTGGAAGCATGCGCAGAAATGCCATCAGTAGCTTGAACCGTTTCAGTTGGGTTGGCAGGCATAAATAATATTAGTACCTTAGCATTATTTTAATTGAAATATATATGGTGTAACTCAGCTGCTTCTAAAGCTCCAGAATCCCATCCTTGGCTATCAAACACTTCTGATAATATCTCCTTTTCGAAAAATAAACTTACTAGAAGATACCGCTCTCAAAGAAAGTATGCTTTATAGTTTATCTTTGGGCCGGCTCTAGAGTGAAACCGATCTACTAAAGAAGAGTGTATTGATTTATTAAGACTGGGCAGGCCGGAGCAAGTTCTCCAATAACTTTTGACTCTTCAGACTGATCGCTAAGGTACCCATCTTATTTCTGATCCCCTCATTCCTAGGAACCGATTCCCAACTTTATGACATCATTTTGGGTATTGCCATGATAAACTTTAAACCTGTAAACTATCCAAAACAATGTCATAGTGCTGGAAATCAGTTCCTAGGAATGAGGGGATCAGAAATAAGATGGGTACCATTACTAAAGATCATGATGGGAGCATCTTATAGCATATCCACAGTATGAACTAAGCCTTCAGGGATAGGGCTGCGGTGGATCTGGAACAATGGCTGCTCTATAGAAACGCAGCCCTCTGGCTCAGATCTGGAAACGATCCCAGAAAATTATCTTGGCTACAATTTTTCTGGAACTGTACACATCCATAGATAAGGCTGCATTGGCTTATAAAAGGGACAATTACAGCATTTGCCATAATTGTCCCGTTGTCCCTTCCCCGTCTACTTCTTTCAGATTCCCCCAGCATAAGGGAATCCAAAATTTATATAAAAAAGAAGGTATTGGAAGGGTTTTTGCTTACCAGAATCTATTGGATTCTATATAAATATTTAATATAAAAAAATTAAAAAAATAAATTTTCAAATTCAAACTTGTTTAATTTTTTAAATAGAAAGATAAAAAAAGATTATTTTTAAAAAAAATTCTGGAAATTTAAATTCCGGAATTTGCTCTTTTACTAAACAATTTCAGAAGATCTTCTTTGAGAAGATTCTCGTGAAATTATTTCCAGATTTCAGACAGGTGGCTTCTTTTTTAAAAAGGAGCCACCCATCCAAAATCCGATGCAGCCCTATCCACAGGAGATGTTTCTTGGATTTTTTTAAAAAATAAAAATATGTATTCTTTCAAATTTTAAAACATAAGAGTTTGAATTCAATTCCAATTCAAAAATAAAAGGTTGTTAAAAAATATATATAATCTGGCTTTTACAGAAAAAAGAAAGTCACCTGCAGCCACATTTTTAAAAAAAATTGGATTCCCTTGACATGAGGGGATCCAAAAAACAAAAAAGACAGCTTGGATGCGACAATTACAGAAAATGCCGCATTCATTGCGTTTCTAATCCGCTGCAGCCCTATTCAGGGATGAAAAGCTAATCCTTATCTCAAAGCCCTGGGATGAATAATCCAGAGAGTCCTTCCTAAGCTCACCCCAGAGGGGTGCAGAAATCTTGAAGTCGTACACAGAAAAAAGGGTATAACCACTTGGATATCCTATCTAGAACAATGCAGCACTTTCTGTCAGAATACCAAGTGTACTGTGGTGCCCCTTCAGGTGAGGGAGGGGTGGAGGCAAGTATGGGCATGGCCCACCAGATGTGGGACCTAACTTTACCAGGTAGGATAGAGCCTTCCCAGCCACAGCCCATGGTCCAGCCGCTGGCAAGCCAGTCAATCAGTCCAGTGAGTGCCAGGTACAGCACTCCCAGGAATTAACTACTCTGGCCAGTAGTTTCAGAAGTAAGTGGGGCTGAGATAGTTAGTTTGTGTGTTAAGGGTGGCTCCATTAGAACCAGGTAGGAAGAAGAGTTGTCATATTTCCTGTTGAATATCAGGGGATATATAGTGATTTTCTTGCCATTATGGACAATATGGTAGGGATCTTTGGGAGCGCTGGGGTGGGTGTACCACTACAAATCTTCCAAAGTTAAGGGCTCTTAATCCAGGTTGGGGAGATACTAAGTGAAGTGCACAAGGCCAAATGGAGCGTCAGGAGGACAATAGTAGTCAAGCGCTTATGGGTCTCCAGTGGAGGCTTGATATTCAACTCCTGGGGGCGAGCTGGGGTTTCTGGACAGTTGCAGGTAGAAGAGAATCAGAAATATATAAGGATATGGGTTGGTGAATCAAAGGTTCATAACAAACTTTATTTGGTAAAAATGATGAAACAGAACCTGTGGGGTTCCTGGTCACCAGTCCCCAAAGTGTGTCCTGGGTCGTAGCCAGGGACTGGCTTGGAGGAGTCGTCATTCTCCAACAGTGGTGAATGGTTGGTGAGGAGCTTATACTTGGCCTGCATAAGAGCAAACTCCTTCAGTACCTTCCCAATCACTAGGCAAGCGTCTCCACCATACACATGTACTTCAGCAGGCGCCAGCCCTTCTGTAGGCCAATACCAATCCTATAATAGTCTTGCAAACTCTCCTCTAATAAACTCTCTTCCTCTATTTGTCATTTCCAAATGCCTTGTCACCTTCTCCCACTCCTCCTGGGCAGACTTACTAGAGGCAAACTTCCTGTACCCTAGGCAATAGGATTCCTTGTCCCCTGGGCTAGGATAGAAAATGTGGGGCAATTGACTCATGGGACTTATATTCTTTATTAATGTGGGAAATTTGGATAGGGGTTGTAATAGGCGCTTTATTCACAGTCAGAAGGAAGATCCTCTTAGAAACCTTCTGATATATGGCCTTGGGATAGGGAATAATGAGGGGTTTGTGCCAATACTCAGAGTCCTTTAACAATCTCTTGGACTCCTTGTACTTGGTCTTTGGCTCCTGCTCCTTGGTCTTGGGCTCCTGCGGTCTGTTCCAGCTCTGGCTTTCTATCCTTAGTCTTTGGATTCTTCTATAGCTTTTTGTGGCCTTTGTAATCCACTTGATCCAGTCCCTGAAGAGTCTCAGATAGCTCTCTCTTTTATAGCCCCTTGTTTCAGGCCAAAAACCTCTCTTAGAACTCTGGTTCTTTAAAGCTTAAACTATCCTGTTTTTCTTTTTCTAATATATTAAACCTTTAAACTTACCTCAGTCAATGAAAGCCCTAAATTTTCTGCTTCTGCTCCTCATTTTTTAGGCTTTAACTCTTAAGTTAAAGCCCTTAAAAAACTGATCAAATAGACTCCGGCTCACAGCCAATCAAACACCTTGATTCAACGGTTTTGCCAAAAAGATTTCCCTGGATGACCCGTCCTTGACCCTGGTTCAAACATGAGGCTGTCTCACTCCGGGTAAACAACTGCTCCGTGTTTTGAACAATTTTGCCGTAATTCCCGTCACGTTTCCCCGGCAAATCTTGAGTGCTTCCACATACAGTAGTTTTAAAAGCTATGGCAACAAGCAAAAATACTTCAGATTTAAACAAAATCCAAGTTGCGCAAGATTCAGGATTCAATTAATTTAAATATTTTTGGTTAATAAATGAACTATCAAACCAAAAAAAAATTTCACTAACCCATTATACGAAATTAAAGCAAACATCGAGCAGTGTAGTTCAAACCACAAACAAAATGAACTGACACAACAAGTGAAATGGATGGATGCTGTTCCGGAGTATATTATAATCCAATCAGGATTCATATGAGGCACCAACATAAGGACTAAAATGAAATGAAATTTAACAATCTAGAAGCAAGATTCAACAAGCACAAAACAAAATCAAGTCACACAAGATGTGTAGTATGAGCAGCCTAAAATAGAAAAATAACAGTTTAACAGCTAATCAAAAGCTATCCAATTTAGGAACAGAGGCATTTTATCCATTTTCATGGCTCCAGATTTGTATAAAAAGGTTTTGAGAACCTTCCAAATATGGACTTGAGATTTTAATAAAAATAAATTATTAATTTTAAAATTTCAACTTTTAGTGATTTTATCCTAGGTTTTTTACAATGCTTTTTACAAGCAACATCTTCAACTGCGCCAGCAGCCAAGCCAGCAGCAGCCAGACCAGCTTCAATGGAGGCGAGGCTCAGAACGTGGAGGCAACCATTTACACCCAAGCCTTTGAGGCGGGTAACAAGGAAGCTGACCTGTTACTGTCCCCCGACCCATATGGCTTTGACTTGTTTGAGAGTCACTTAGTGTCTAGCTCTGCCCTTGCTCCCACACCCACCCCTGCACAAGCTACCTGTCAACCAACCAATCAGGATGGTAACCTTGATTTGGAACAACTTCCTGCCACTGCTTAACCTGCCCCCCCTCAGCCAATCAGGCTTCAGCTCCCACCACCCAGCGCCCCAAACGCAGAATAATCACTGCCCAAATTCTTCAGGAAATTGTGGCACTCAACCTGCAGGGTCTGTCCTAGGATCAGATAGCCAGCCAATTACAATTCACCTGGGCTACTGTCATGCGGGAATTCAACAGCCTGATGAATAAGGGAAATCTGATTGGGAAGGCCAAGAAGCCAAAGAAGGCCACAGAGTCCCAGATCAATGAGGCATACCCAATAATGCTTGACCTCCTCCAGCGGGACCCCAAGCTTCCCTTGACCCAGATCCGGAAGCAACTTGCACACCATGGCATTTGGGTGTCTGAGCGCATGGTGCAGCTCTGGATGCACAGAAAAGTGGCTTAAATTAGGGTTCTTACAAATTTTGCTGGCAATTAATGGGATGGCGCTGAGGATTCCTCATATGACACCGCAATCAAATCAACCCTGGTCAGATGCTTGAAAAGTCTAACATATGACATCATGTTTGTCTTGTACTACAAGTTATCAATTGCATTTGAAAATTTTGGTGAGCAAGGAAAAGCTGCCACCAAGAATGGAAGGAAGAAGGTCAAGAAGGGGACATTCATTGGTGCATTTCTGGCTGTTTCAGCCAAGGGTTTTGTCTACTATCAGAAAAGCCCTGATTTCATCGATGGGTACTCATATAGCCACATCCTCAGTGGATTGCTCAACTCCTGGGATGGCTCAAATTCCAAATACCGGGTTTTCTTGAGCCACCAGATGGAGGGTAGCTCCACTGCTCTTGAGGCCATCCAGCAACGCAGGCACCAGGCCTCAGTGTACCCAGCTGGTCACGCCAACGTCCATCTGGCAGATGTTGTGTTCTTTAATATTGGAGATACACTCTGGGAGCGCCGCTCTCAGGCTTTCAACGACCTCTATCTTGGGGTCCTTGATCACAATTTTCTCTTTGGTCACCAAATGGTGGCTGACTTGTTTGCGCAAATGGTTTTCCATGTGGACATGGGCAAACAATCACACAAGGATAAGCGCCTCCCACCCTTTGCCACAGCCACCTACCAGCCCATCCAGCCAATGACTGATGAGGAGTATAATGAGCAGTATATGGCGGTCATCACGCGCAATCCTCCTGCCTCCACCCCTGCCACCAACACCCCCACCTGCAAACCCAACCCATTCAATCCCAGACCCCCCAGGCCAGTACCGCCTCTACGTCTTCCTTCCTGCGCCATTCTGCCTACTAGGCATCACTCTTCCCCGCCTCAATAAACCCCCTGGTCCCAAAAAATTTCTATTTATATTATCTTTATTTTGAATTTCAATTGTTCATGTTCTCTTTGTTTATAGTTGGCTATATTCTTTATGTTCAGCTTATTTCTATAAAATCATATATTTACTATGCCATGTATGTAGATCCAGAACACAGTTATTTTTAGCACTTAAACACAGCCCCTTGTGAAAATATTAAAAAAATTTGGTGATCAACTGAATTTAAATTAGAAAATTATAGGTTAATTGTATTTAGATAAAGTTGTTACTGATCCAAATTCAAAACCTTAATGATAAACTTTAAGCTAATCAGGAGCCAAGTGATAAAGTGACTGTTGTGACATAAAGGGTCATTCAATAATTCTTTGGTGCATGCACACTAATTAATATGATTGGCTGGTTGTTCTGCCATTGTACGCCATTGCTGCTGTGGCAAGTTGTTGATGGACTAGTGCTAACCCAGCTGCTGATTTGGCACTAGTCCACCAACAACTTGTCACAGCGGCAATGGCGCACAATGGCAAAAGATCCAGCCAATTATATTAACTAGCACACATGCACCAAAGAATTATTGAATGACCCTTTATGTCACAACAGTCACTTTATCACTTGGCTCCTGATTAGCTTAAAGTTTATCATTAAGGTTTTGAATTTGGATCAGTAACAACTTTATCTAAATACAATTAACCTATAATTTTCTAATTTAAATTCAGTTGATCACCAAATTGTTTTTAATATTTTCACAAGGGGCTATGTCAAGCGCCAAAAATAATATGGTAGTCAAGGAAACAATGCCAACACAAAGCAAACAACACATATCAAGATGAGCATAAAACATATACACAATGGGTAAAAAGATGGGATAATGTAGTAAATGGGAAAACAAAAAGGAATAAACAAAGAGGCAACAGTATCAAAATATTACAGAATTTATTGGGGCAAAAGTCATAAAACATATGGAAAGATTAGTAAAAAATCAATGAGAGAATTGGAAAAGCTTCTGAAGGACCTCAACTTGGTGATTGCCAAAATAAAGGACATTGACCGCAAGGTCAAAGCCAAAGTGAATTCCGCCCTCCTCACTGGGGACAAAATTGACAAGGTGTCTGCAAAGGGACTAATGTCAAAAATGCCAGACACCCCAGAGAAGACAATCAAGCGCTTACTAAATATTCAAAAAACTGTGGTTGAGGGCCTTCAGTTCAAGGCATACAATCTTTCCACGCCATCTGTCTGGGTTGATGACCCGGAGATGTATGCCCACCTCAAACTTGCCAAGCGTGCCAGGGCAGAGGATACCAAATTGCCGGCGCAATTGCTTGCGCCAAGAATGGTAAAGCCAGCTGAAGCCGCCAGCAAGGAAGAAACCCAAGAAGGTAACCTAAAAAACTATAATTAATAAAAATTCTTAAATACTTACCTGTTTTTTAGAGAACATAGATGGTGAACTCTGCCAAGTCCTGGTCCCCTTTGTCCCTGCCACATTATACGCCAACTATGCCACTCATGTGGCCAAGCAGCTGTATCTGTCCCCCCTGTCTTGCAGGAGCTTGAAGACAGAATCCATGGTACATTCCCAATGTCCAGAGAGGCATTAGCTGGGCTTTTGCATGGTGAGGGGGCATCTGAGTGGGCAGTTACTACCTAAAAGGATGCCCAGCTGGTCCACCTGGACCCAGTTAACCTCAGTGGAGTTTACTGTGTAAACTCCATTGAGCTTGTTTGGGACGTCCTGGCAACGCTCCCATTCAAGAATATACCAGAGATGGGCCAGGCTCATGCGGCTGCTTGCTTCTGCTTCCCAGTGGAGCATACCATCTCTTACTTGTTGGAGAACTTTGGGCGCACAGTGTCAAAATTGGCTGTTGCAGACGCAACAGCTGTAAAGAAGACAAAAATCCTCCTGGCAGACTTTGGGCTGGCCTGGAGTGCCAACAAGACGGGGGCCCCTGCAGCTATGGAGCTGACCTTTGCCAAAACTAAGCACAAGAAGAAGATTAGTGCTGTATACAACAAATTGTGCAAGTTTACAGAAGCCTTTGCTGGACAAAGGCTTCACCTTGTTGTTTACCTTGGGTATCTTTTCTTCTTTGGGATGAGCGCCAGTGTGGAGGACCTAGACAGGGTCCTTATTGGGGTCAACAAGGCCAGGCTCTCACTGGAAGGGAAGAAGGTCCCTCCTGGGTATGACTTGGTGGAGCATGTCATCCAGGATGCCCTGGTCCTGGCTGGCATCTTCAGGTTTGCAGCCCCGCCAGAAAAGCTGCTCCTCCATTCCCACCTCACCATCCTTCCTTTTACCAGCAGGCGCAAATACTTTAATAAGGGTGTATCCACTGTCCATGGTATGGCAGTGGAGGTTGTGCACCACCTTATTGCGGGGTGGGTACATACCGCCAAACCCATTATAGACACACTTAATTTTATCTCTATATCAATAAATATATTTATACTCTACTATATTTTTATATTATAAATAATTTTTCAAATAATATTTTAGCAAACAAGATTTGCAAAATATATTGCAGAAATGGGTTTCATAAAAGTATAAAATAATACTGTAATAAAATAAATTTCAACCTTACAATTTACGTTTAATTTTTCTAAGACTATTTTATATTTATTTGACAAAAGTGATATAAATGTATTTGCGTAATCCAGTATCAAGTGTTTGGGATAACCTCAGATGGCATATTAAATAATATATAATAAAATAAATAAATTACTTACATCTATTGATGGATCTTCTGAATGTGATTGCGGGCATGAAACCATCTAAATATAAAATGATAATCAATAAATCTTGAATAGTAAATTAGAGAATATAAAAAAATTGGACACACTAAGCCTTTAATTGATTGGCTGTTTGGCTAGGCATGCAGGGATGAACAAATCAGCGTGGTCATAGAATTTGGTCACAGTCTCAGCTGGGAGGGTATGGATCCCGGCCTGCAGCAAATCAAACAGGTCCTCGGTCCCTGTTGGGATTCCTTGCTTGACAACTTGCTTGAGCCACCCAAAGACTTCCTCAATGGGATTTAGGAAGGGCAAATAGGCAGGGAGGAGGAGAAAGCGCAAATTTGCTGTGGCCAATTACTGGGGGCCTTCTGCAATGCTTGTGTCAATCATTGAGAATTCCTTGAGAATGTCAGCCACCTTGTGGAGACCAACGTTGTCCAACACAATCACATTGGTGAAGCCCGGGCTTGTGCGCCTCAGGTGCTCCTGGACCAATTGGAGGAATGAAAAGAAGGTACAGCTGTTGTGAGAACCCAATATCATTTGATAAAGCTCAACCCCCTTTGGACCAAGGAGAGCCACCATTGAGTATGCTGTGACGCGGACTGCAGCATACCAAGCCATCCTGTCATTGGAGTCTTTGGGGACATACCCATACCCATTGCGCATCAACGAGGCAAATGCTGATTTGTTGATATAATTAAATTTCACTGTCCCCTTGGCTTTGAGGGCAGTGTACGCCTCAGCTAATTTTTCTGGGTCTCAATATTGGCTGGGCTGTTTTTGTTGTAGGGAGATACCCCAAGCTTTTTCCAGGAAAAGTGCATCCCCTTGAGCAGATGGTAGTAAAAGGAAATTGAGGCCTCAACCCCAAAAGCGGACTTGACCATGGCCTGTATATTTGCCAGTTCAAGATGGCAGTCCTGGGTGATTCACTGGCGGATTGCCCATTTGTGCTCCTTGGTGAGCATGGTGGAAACACGCAAGGATTTCTCTGCGGCAAGGACTTGGCAAGTATCAATGAACTTATTGAAGGTCTTTGAGGCGTACTTGGGATCCACCCCAACAAGAGCTGCAGCTGCCTTGTAATCACCAGATTCCTGCATGAGCCAGAGAAGGATGATGCGCTTAATGTCAGGAATGAACTTGTGAGCGGGCTTTTTAACGGTGGGGATTGGCTTGTTAGCGTTGGGCACAACACAGGGCATGGGCACCTTGGTGTAAAACGCAGTAACTTTCTTTAGCACTAACTGTCCCTCATTGTTTTGGTAGAACTTGGGCTCCTTGTTCTCTTCCTGATTGCCATCACTGACATAGGGCTTGTAGCTAGTATCAAGTACAGGCTTCACCTTCTCCAGCATGGCTGACGGGACTGACTCTTGCTGGTACACAATGTCAAACACATATAAAGTAAGTTCTACCTCCTTGTCTCTAACTTTATTGGTAGTGGTAACCTTAGTGGGCTTCCGGGTCATCTTTGGGACCCAAGGGTTTATGCTCTGCACCCTAGCATCTTGTGCTCCTTGAACTGGCTGTGTCAGTGCAGCTTCACTATGGAACTCTCCTCTCCCGCCTCCCTCCTGAGTAGGCACTTGTGTTGTACTAAGTCTATTCTTTGACCCGCGGGGGCAACCACAACCACAGCGCACAACAGGTGCAATGGTAGTCTGTTGCTGTGTTCCTTCCATTTTGAGAATTTAATAAAATACTAAATAAATTTCAATTAAGTTACTCCCTAATTTTAATTTTTGCTTTTATCTGAATATGGATATTCAATTAATATTTTTCCCACCCAATATCCCAATTATAGAATTTTCATTTTTTAATTAGTTGTTTTTGGTTTTACCACACCCATTTTAGAATACCCAAAATAATTTCCACCCATTTTCCCATAGTTTACGCCAGATTAAGCACCCAACACAATATTTTTAAAATTTTTGTTTCAGATATCATGTCTTATTTTAGATACTTTGGTATCATTGTTGATTACAACCCATTGCACAACTGATTGAGTGATTTTGTTTACATAGTGAGTTGCTATTGTGTTTCATTTTTGGATTGAGTTTTGACACACCACGCTAGGGTGTATTTTGTCATCAATTCACATAGTAAACATATGTACACCAAAAGTCAACTCACACCATTTTGTTTGTGAATCAATGTATTTTGGATTGTATTTTGAATGTATTTGCTTTGCATGTGAGCCCTTTGTTGCTGTGTTGACCCATTTTGCCCATTAACGCCAATAGACCCTGTTAACAGAGTGTATATTTTAACCTGAGATTTGGATTTTGGTTAAATCTGAAGTATTTTTGCTTGTTGCCATAGCTTTTAAAACTACTGTATGTTTTACTTAGGCAAATTTTGACCCTTCAATTTTTCAACATTTCTCCGTGTTTCTCTCAACTTTTTGCAACTTTGAACCTGTTTGCTGCCTGTCCTTTTGCCTCTCCTAGTTGTTCTTGGCAAAATTTGCTCTTTTGCCCTCATAGTTTCTCTGTTCCATTTCCAGCTTCTTTCCAGCTCCCTTCTTTTTTAATTCTTCTTTTCAAATAAATTTATAGTTCTAACAAACTATATGTTATTTTTCCTTCTCTTCTCTTTCCTTTTCATTTAATAATTTTAATCCTTTTTTTATTTAATCAGGTAGTATTTAATTATTCTTTAACTGCTTCTTTTTATCTATATTTTCTCACTAAAATCAGCTCTTCCAGTCTCTGCATCCAGTCTGCCTAGTTCATCCTCTCAGCTCTTCAGTTCTTCAACACCAACTTCTGGTCCTTTGGCCATCCTGCTTTTTGATCAGCTAGTCCTGCATCCAAAATGTTCCTGTTCTTTAACTTGTCCTCAACCAGTTTCTCAACAAATCCTCACTAGGAACCTCCTTTGTTCCTTCTACACACTGAACCATATTAGTTCCTACCATTCAATATTAATTAACAGTCCATTAACTAGCCTTCACTGTGACCAAGCAGTCCCTCTTGCTAGTTTTCTCTGTTAATTCTGTGAACCACCTTGATTCTTTATCTTAGTCCCCATTACCAGAAATTGTAGACACAGGTATGAGTCTACATTGAACTGGCGTTTGACTGGGCCCTTGCAAGTGGCAATCCACTTAGGCCATTCAACCATAGATCAATGTCTATGTGTTGTTTTTACTCAGCCAGGTGATTAAGTCTGGGCTTTCAGTTACAGATTAATCAGCTCTACTTCCCAGAGGCCTGATCACACCAAGTTCTGCAGCTGCTTTCCCAAGCAACCGCCTTGGTGACACCCCTGAGCAAATCTCAGCCCTCCAATGCTCACTTTGGGTTCCCCCAAAGCTTCCATAGAGGCATAAACAAGGACACCCTACCAGTCTGTTAGGTAGGATGGTTGCTCACAGACCTCCTACAAGTGTATTAGGATACACAGAGCTCTCAAATCTCCTCCCCTCCCTGGCAGCCCGTGTTACCCGCCAGGGGTCCAAAATACACTCCCCCAGGCAGACAAAGTTCTCTGCTTGCTATTTCAGTCTTCACCCTTCCGCAGCCACAGTTCCCTGCGAGGTGAAGCACTATAGCCCAAAGCAGCCAATTTCTTCTGCTGGGTGGAGGCAACATCTGCTCCTGGTAGTCCTATGTTACCTACCAGGCAGGCATTACTTACCCTAGTAGACTATGTTACCTACTAGGCTCACCTTAATTACCCTAGTAGACCATGTTACCTACTAGGATCACCCTACTTACCCCTAGTAGCCCTATGTTACCTTTTAGTTTACAGCGTCACCAGCTAACCACACATTGTCACTCTTCAGCATATTGTCTTTATTTGAAGCCAAATTGACCCTCACCTGCAAAACAGCACACATGTGGATCACCACAGAACCTCACAGGTGCTCTTGACTTATATAGTCATTCACCTGTAGGTACATCTGGGCATTCTTCATGTGCTTTCTGGGTGTCATGTTTTGGCATATTAAATTCTGTTATCTGGTTGGCTGGCTTGTTATTGTTTTTAAGGTCTTCAGGGACAGCTGTGTGGCCTGCTAGTGGCCTATCTTTTCTGGGCTGATCATTGGTTATGGCAGAACTGGTTGCAGGTGTCATGTGCTTATATCCAATTTGATTACTAAACTGGAACTGGGCTGACAGGACTTTCTGAGGCTACACAACTTGATTAAAAAAGGGGTTCCAAATTGGGAACCCTAAATTACTAAATGGAGGGAGGGCTTAAACTGGGAGCCCAGGCAGCCAAAATAGCCTTCCCAGGACCAGCCAACCCCCCAAGGCTTAGGTGTAGCTTTTGGGGGCCAGGACATACCCCACAGCTATAGGCAGGATGGGATTAGTTCCTGCACCTGAATATTTGCTTTGCAAAGCAATTTCAGGTGCGGGCAAAATCCTGCCGCCTGCACCCCCGCTTGGTGACTGGGCGCAGGTTCAATTCCCACCTGGGGGTTTGTTACTTCCTTAACACTTTCCCAGGCTTCTGAGATCAACAGATAGAACCAAGCTCAGAGAATATGGAAGCTGTGCACAAGAAAAACCTTCAATTGATCAAACTCTACTGGTAGCTGATACAGACTGCTGATTGTTTATTTTTATTCTGTATATGGCTTATGTGCGCTCTGAAGTTGGGTTTGTACTGTAAATTCAGAACCTAAATGTAAAAATGCGGGATTGCCAAATCCTTGGTCCAAATTTTGAATCATTTTTGCAGGATGGCCTTTTTTTAATTAAACTGAATTCTTTGTATTTTTATTTGAATTTTTTAAAAATGCAGGAACTCATAGACACTTTGCAAATTTCAAGTCAAACTGCATATTTCCAATGGACAAAATGAATTAACTGGAATCAGATTTGAAGTGTCCAAATCCATCAATCATTTTCATTAAGTTTACTTTGTTTTTTGAAAATGCGGGATTGTCAAATCCATGAACTAAATTTAAAATCACTTTTGAATGCCACTAGTAAACTCAATTATTAATTGCAGTAACTGAAACTCAAATTTAATGTACAATGAGCACACTAGGAAACACCAAACCAAATCAAGAAGCTCCATCATGACTAAAATCAAATGAAAAATTCAATCTAAATAACCATGTTTAGACATAAAAATTGTATAAACTTTAAAATTACCCAAACCCAGAAAGGATACAATATTATACACTTCAAATCACAGATATAGAAATTCTATTACTATTCAAGGAAAAATCAAGAGAAAACAACTACCCACAACTAAACCTAAAATCTAAAAAATACATATTTAATCTAATATATATTTTTATTTTATTTTTATGGACAGACAATCCCATTCCCAACAAGCTCTAACAACAGGCTGCAGGGAAGCCTGTCCACAAGAGCATCCCAGAGGGTCCAATAATAGACTCATTACACAACTTGAGGGGAGTAATGACAACACATAAGCCTCCCAAGGTATCAGCGCCAGTCAACCACCTCCCACATCACATACCAGAACTACTAGCTTAAATCCCAGACAGAAGCCACTCTCAAGGTCTGCTGCCAAAGTTTCCCATACCAAGGTCATTGGGAACAACAAGGTTACATACAC
Source organism: Entomophthora muscae (assembly GCA_014839935.2). NCBI lineage: Eukaryota > Fungi > Entomophthoromycota > Entomophthoromycetes > Entomophthorales > Entomophthoraceae > Entomophthora > Entomophthora muscae. Next base: position 113,354 of record QTSX02007264.1, read on the forward strand.
CTCCACTGTGTACCAGTTGTGACACGGCACCACACTCTGGATCCCAGAGTTGCTACCACATGCCCTTGCGTTTTTGATACATCATATGAGACATTGACCACCACTGAAGAGGAATCTTTACCTGTTGTGTATTCAACCATTGGCAGCGCCACCACAAACAAGTGTGATCCCACCTTCTACATGAAGGTCCTCATCCCCTGTGTTGAGCCTGCTAGCCAGGATGCCGTGGTACCTGCCAAGGGCTGGCATCAGTTGACAGATAGTGAGTGTGAAGCTCTCCTCAACTGCCTTACTGGAGGAATGGCAGTTTGGGATATTGCTCCCCAATTTGGTGTCATGGACAGATATATTGGTGACCTCAATAACAAATACAGCAACACTGGGAAAATTGCCAAATCTGTCAAGGCTAAGCGGCAGCCAAAACTCTTGCATCCTGTGTATATTAATGCAATAAAACAGTGGGTAGCCAAGGATTGCCACCTGGACACACTTGCTGTCCAATCAATGCTGGTCACAGAGTTTGGGTTTTCTGTTTTTATACACTTTTTTATAAAACCATGGTCAATCTTGGCTTCTCTTGGAAAGTACTGGGGATTTCTCTGTACAATAGGAACAGCAAGAATACCATCAAGGATTGGCGCATTTTTGCTGAGACCTATCTGGCATTAAAGCAGACTGGGAATGTCCAGTTCTTCTATATAGATAAATCCTTATTTTACTCCTCACTTAGGTCTAGGCATGAGTGGGTCAAGAAGGGGTCCAAGGATGGTATTTCACATTGTGCAGCTGTCTGTTCCTAAACATATTATATGGTAGCGCTTCTTGGTCCTTGCAGGTTGGACCAATATCAATTGATCAAGGGTTTCCATAGTAGCAGGACATTTCTTGGTTTTCTCTGAGCTGTCAAGGAGTACCTTCAGATTAATTATTGCAGTACAACCAACATTGTTTTGCTTGATAATATCAGGATCCACAAAGTGGATCTAGTTGTGTCCAAGTTCCCACCCATTGATAAAAATATCCATTCCTCCAGCCACTGCCTTGCTGATTGTCTAATGAGACTCCTCTTCCTCCTGTCATATTCTCTATTTATGAATCCAATTGAGGAGGCGTTTGATTGGATCAATAATAAGTTTAATAAGGGGCTCCCATAGGACACCAAAGATCTCTTTAACATCCTTGAAGTCAGTCAATTGACAATGCCACCTGATGTGGTGGCGGCTTTTTACAAGCACTCTGAATCCTTCCTCCACAAAGCCCTTGTCTCCAAGCCAATCAGATAAATGGGCTCTAGGTTATTTTGTTTTTATTTTTTATTTTTATTCATTTTTTTAATAGGACTTGAAAAATATTATTTATATATAATAATGTGATGTTTGAATGTATTATATACATTTAAGAATTTGTGCAAAAGCTAAATAAAATTAATTACATTAGATGTAAGGACACATATTTTTATTCTAATGGACCAAATATTGGATTGACTGTAGAGCTAACAAATAAATAAATTAAAAAGATAGAAATATATATTAATTTTATTTGAATATTTGTGAACCATTTTTAGTAAAGTGGCTTTTTTAAGCCACAAATTGGACCTTGCAAGTCATCACCTGATCCTTATTGATTCAGTGACACTATAGCCACACAACACAAAAACCAATGATTTTCATGTATATCTTACTAATTATTACTTATGACACATGTTAAGCATAGCAAATCTATTTATCAAATCATATCAAAAGGGAAAATTAATTCAAGTTCTAAACAAGCACTTGTTTAAACCATAAGTGGAGTGGGTAGTGTGATTTGGATAAATAGAGCTCTTGTCGTTTAACTACGCAATATACAAACCCGTACTTGGCAATCAACCAAATAAACAAATTATAAAATAGATTTAATATTAACCATGTTTGATTTATTAAACTGTATCTTTATTATTATTAAAATAATTATGTATTACTATTATAATTTAAAAATAAAAATAAAAATTAAAATAAAAATAAAAATTAAAGTAAAAATAAAAATTAAAGTGCAAGATAATATTGTTTATTAGGTGGATTCAAATTGCAAAGGGGAATGCAATTACTCTGGAGTATTATACCCCAAAATCAAATTTTCTGCTAAGCGTCCAATTGGGCCACATACTCTTCTGTATGTGGTGGATTACTCTGGCGCCAATTGCTAGAGGAGTGGTGCTCAGCACCTCAGTGGGTTTAAAGCGCTTTATAAAAGGCAGTGGAGAGAGGGAATTGATCAAAAGTTGATTATTGGAAGGTATTCTATATCCATATAACAAGTCTAAAGTAAAACAGTTGTATAGGATGTGCTCTACGGTTTGGTAGCCCCACAGTGTCTTCATTTTGTCTAGTGCCAGTTGGCAGACGTCCAGTTGAAGGGAGACGTTTTCCATCTTCTTCACATTTGCTTTCATGATGCAGTGGATGATCATCCCAAGGTAAACTGAAAGATGCAGTCTCTGGGATGTATAGCTTTCCAAGAATAGGCAGAATTTCTTATATATTATGACTAATCTGTTTGTGTAGGAAGTATTTGAAAATTTGAGTAATGAAGTTTCAGGAATTTTGGGGGGAACAGCCCCCCATGCCTCTGCAAAAGATATAAATAAAGGTTTCCTTTTGTTGACTAAAAATGCATCTCCTTTTTATTTGATATTGATTTGATTAATCCATTGAATTTTTTTGCTTTGATATATTCATGTGGTATTTGAAATTGATATTTTTCAAGTTTAGTTCATATGAGCTCATAGTTGTGTTGCAATATCTTTGATTACTCCCTCTTGGGGAATTAACACCCCAAGTAAATCACCAAGTGGTTCACCAAATGGGTCACTGGCCAGTCAATAAACTGGTGGCACTATTATGAGTCAACCATCTATAATGGGGATCACTCAATCCAGGTCCTGAATGGAACACAACTTGATTAAGCCTCATGACTCAAGAGGAACATTACTCAGATAAGCCCCATGATCTCTATGACGTACATGGACAACATGTGGCTTGTCATGATACTATATATTAGCCTATACTCATATTTAATAAAGTATCATTCTATTCTTAATCTTCCCCTTATTTTGTTTATTATACTTCCCAGAAGTATAAAATTGACAGTGGTAGCACAGGTAGGTTTCCCATACCTACCTAACTTGAAGGAAAATTCCTCCTAAGAAAAGGACCCAAGCAATGGTACTCCCTAATGGCTGAAGAGACTACAAAGAAGGACAAGACGTTCCTGCAGGTTTTATTATCTATGACAATGTTCTTGTACCCATCTAACAATACAACACTCTCAAAGCCCAAAGATTTTTACCCACAATTCTGATCCCAACAGCGCCTCCACAGCCTGAGATACCCAATATTGTGTTTCAATGCCTGCAAACCGCTGAAATTGGCGCCTTTGCAGGACTACACCGCAAAAACGCCTCCCTCTGGATCAACAGTACACAAAGAAAATTTGAGCAAGTGTAGTACCCCCAAAGACTCTTGGTCAGTGAAACTGCCCTCCGCGTTAAAGGGACTGCCTTGTGCTTTGTAAGTGGATGGATAGCCCAACACCCCAACCAAAAGGGAGACTGAGAACTATTCAAGAGTGCATTTCTCAAAAAGTTTGCCATTGTTGTAACTGTGCTGTTTTAGCAGTTACATGGGGAAAAATATTTAGAAACTGGATAATAATCTTTATTGGGAGATAGTGATTATATAGTTCATGTGAATCAATGGATAACAGGAACATGATTGGTGATCACACAGTTGGATGGAAGAAGGGGGGTGGCTTGATCCTGATAGTGAGTCAAGCTCCAAAACAAGGTATCCACTGTAGAGGATCATCATCTGGTCATCTTGTTGGATTTAGTAATCTGAGTTGACTTCCTAGTCTGGCTTCAAGTGACCGGATAATTGGATTGCGGGTCACAAACCCTCTTGGTTGGAACCTTGCTGGCAAGTTGAGCCTGCAGTTTTGACACCCCCCAACTGAAGGTTGGCCTCCTCTGGGGGCAGGTTGTCAGGGAGGTTGTCAGGAGCCTGGGTGCCATATTGAACTAGTTGTTGTTCTGTAGCTGGTAGGGCGGTCTCTCGTTGTTTCTGTCTTGCTTTGCAGGGTTGTAAGCAATTATGGTGTAGGGTCTTGTCTTTTTTACGTTTGCCAAGCCCTTGCATAAGGTAAGTGTTATTGTTGTTTACCTTTAGAATGATTGCTGGCCCCACTTTTTCAGGCTGTAACTTGCTCCTGTCAACATTCATGACCCATACTTTGTCCCCAACTTCATGTCTATTGCGGATGGGAACAAATGTCTTTTGCACACGTTCATTCTCTTTGGCTGTTTGCTTGCAATTAGCCTCCATTACTTGAGGGTCTGAGCATGGAGGGACTTCATTTGGAATTTTCAGTTTAGGTCCTGTCAATGATTGAATGATATTTGACTGTGTGCTGTATACCAGTTCAAATGGGCTTTTTCTGGTGGATCTGTTCACTTAGGTTTGACACACAAGTAATGCAGTCTGTAGCTGCTTATACCAGTCTTCAGGTCTCCTGGCAGTGATTTTGGCTAAGGCTTGCACAAGGCTACCATTAAGCGGCTCTACTCGTCCATTGGCCTGTGAGTGGTATGGTGTTGTTACAGTGTGTTTGACCCCATTTTTGGTGAATTATATGTTGGTGTTTTTGGAGGTCAACTCTTTGCCTCCATTGATTATCAGGAGTTCTGGCTTTCCAAACATGCTGATTATTTCTTTGCCAATAAATTGTCAAACGTCATTGCTGGTGTGTGCCTTTACTGCTTGGGCTACTGACCATCTTGTTGCAAAGTCAATGGTGGCAATGATGTATCTCTTGTCATTGTGTCTCCTGGCATGGGACCAACAATGTCAAGAGCCCATAATTTGAAAGGTAGTTGTGTGCGGATGGGAAGTACTGACTTTGGTGGGGTTTTGCTTTTGGCAAACTTTTTGCACACCTCACATTGGTCTAGAACTTCCTGGACATTGCAGTATAAGGTTGGCCATCAGGCTTTATGTTTTAGGAACTCATATAGGTTTCTGCTTTTGGTATGTCCAAGGTCTCTGTGATAGCAAAGGATAGTGTTGACTTGCTGATGTGTGGGTATGTAGGGAATGGTTGTGCCGTCAGTCATCTTTCTGTGAAGTGTACCATATACATCAGCAAAGAGATGCTCATTCTTGATGACTGTTTCTTTGGTTATGTTGGTGGTGCCAGGGGAAAACCCTTTGTCTTTTGTTTGTAACACCAGGAGAGGCCAGTCTGGGTTGAGCCCATTCTCTCCTCTTGAAGCATGGACATACAGACAGAACAGGGCGTCTGTCATGGCAAGCTCAGCCCCAGGCTTGTACTGGATGAGCATGTTAAATCTCTCCAATAGTTCCATCCACCGCGCTTGGCGGCGTGAAAGATTTGCTTGAGTCTTGAAATAGATGAGCAACTTGTGATCAGTTAATGCTGTAAATTCTTCCTGGCATTTTAGATAGCAACGCCATTTGACTAGGCAGTGTACAATAGCCAGCAGTTCTTTGTCGTGGATAGGGTATCAACACTTGCCATCTGTCAACTTCTGTGATTTATAGGCTACAGGCAGGAAGTCACTGTCACTATTTTTAATTTGTAATACTCCCCCAATGGATGCATCTGAGGCGTTGGTTTCCATCTGGTATTTCCTGTCACATTTGGGGTATTGCAGGATGGGAGCTGTCATGAGCTTCTCTTTGAGGCGTCTAAAACAGAGGTCACGTTAGGGGGTCCACACAAATTTAGACTTGGCGCCAGTTATGGTGGATAAGGGGGAAGTCAGAACGCCACAGTCAGGTATGAAACGTTGTACTTAGGCCACCATTCCCAAGAAGGTGCAGAGTTCCAACTTATCTTTGGGTGGTGGCATCTTGCAGATGGCCTGTATCTTTTGACTTTCAGGTTTGATGCCATCCTTTGAGACTATATGCCCCAGGAAGGGTAGTTGCTCACAGAAGAACTGGCACTTGGAGGGCTTGGACAACAGTTTGTGTTGTGCCAAGGTTGCAAAGACTGCTTCCAGTTCTTTGTGGTGCTGTTCCACTGAGGGGCTGTAAACAATAATGCTGTCTAGGTACACTAGGGCGTGTTTGCCTATGTGGGGGGCAAACACTTTGTTCATGAAGGTTACAAAGGTGGACATGGCATTAGTCATGCCAAAGTTGAGTATCACACATTTGTAGGAGCCATATTTAGTGCAGAAGGCTGTTTTGGGAATGTCTTCCTCCTTGATACAAATCTGATTGTAGCCTGCAGTTAGATCAATCTTGGAGAAGACAGTGGCTCCTCCCAAGGCATAAAAGAGGTTGTTAATCAGCGGTAGAGGGTAACAATTCTTAATGGTAACTTTGTTTAGGGCGCAGTAGTCTGTAAGCAGGAATAAGGTACCGTCTTTCTTAGCCACAAAGAATACGGCAGCCCCAAAGGGAGATTGTGAGGGGCAGATAAGTCCTTTTTCCAATGTTTCCTTGAGGTAGGAGCATAAGGCGTTGTCTTCATTTGGGGTCAGCCTGTAGATAGGGCGCGCCTTGGGTATAGCCCACTTGAGTTGGATAGAGCGCTGAATATGCTTCTCAGGAGGAAGCCCAGGTAACACTTTCTTAAAGATTTCTGGGTGGCGGGCCACAATGTTGCGGTCCTGAGGCGTGGAGGTATCCTGGTGGTCTTTGAAGTGTATGATCTTGTACTGGCAGGAGTCCCAGTCAATTGAATTCAGGTCTTTCTTTTTTCCTGGGTCTCTGTGATACGTACAAAGACGTGGTCACGTAGAAGTTGGTCCACAGAGTCAGGGTAGATCTGGTGGTTGACGCCTTCACGCTTGATGGTCAATACTGAGGTTGCCCAGTCTACGTGAGAGTTGTTCTTCCGTAACCAGTATAGTCCCAGTACAATGTCAAACTTGGAAAGTTGATGACAGGACCTTAGATGGTGAAGTGAAGGTTCTCAAGCATGACAGAGAAGGGGGCAGTTTCCCTTGTCACGGCAATGTGGTGTTTGTCAGCCAGGACCACCTTTTTAATCCGCAAAGGATTAGTGGCCAGTTTGAACTTATCCACAAAGCTACTGTTGACTAAGGTTTGGTCTGCGCCTGAGTCCAAGAGTGCTGAGCCTGTGTAACTGCAAAAGCGGTAAGGATAGGACATCAATTTATTGGGATGTCTGGCAATGGTGTACAGTACTGGGTCTTCCAAGGGCACCTGGATCATTGGACATTGTTCCACGTCCTTGGGTCAGTATTCATTGTTGGGCAAGTCAGGAGTTGCGTGGGGAGAGCTTGGCTTGCTTAGTGCTCTCCCCGGGCTTTTCCCTCATCTTGGTTGCCCTGCGTGGCGGTGACGCAGAAATGAGTACAGTTTGACTGGCCATTGTTTCCATTTCCATGTCTGTTAGAGCCCTTGGGCTTATGGTTGGTGTTGCTCCTGTTGCCTCCAGGAGGTGGTCAAGAGGAGCGCCTGCTTGGATGAGAATCCTTGGGTCTTTCTTGTTTCCCAGTTTGTGTCTTGTGCAGGGCGTTGAATGTCTGTTCTTCTTTTTCTGCTTCACAGTATAGGCTTTGCAGGTTGGTCACCTGATCCAGGTTTACATGTCTCATTACGTGCAGCTTGAGTGTGTTGTAATACATGAGATGGGTAGCTGGGGTGTCAACGGCCATATCTGAGGGGGCGCGTAGTTGAAGCTCCTTGTATGCTTGGGTAAGCTCTTTCACTGTGCCTGTCTGGGTGAGGGTTTTCACTTGGCATATGATCATAAGTGTGGTGTCCTTCAGCATGAATCTTGACAGGAAGTCCTGCTTGAAGGTATCCCAGTCTTTCTTGGTATGGTCTTTATGCCACTTGTTGCACCAGGTGCCAGCGTCATGGGTCAGGCAAATGGAAATCTCTGCAATCCAGAATTGCTGTGGTCATTCCATCTGAGATAACTTGCTCTGGGCAGACTGGATCCATGCGGCAGCATTGTTGCCGTTGGCCCCAGCAAAAGGTTCCAAGGTGGTGCTTTGTAGTCTTTGGGCTACATAGGCAGGCATGGTGGTTTTGTTGGCTGGTTGCGGCATTGATGGTGGAGCCTGGAAGAAACCTTGTGCAGACATGGTGTTGAAGGCAGGTAGCAGGATCACTGTGTTTTGGTATAGGACAAAACCATTGGGTATCACAGTACCAGGAGTGTACAGAGTTCAGTTGGGCAGGAGACCAGACATAATTCTGTCAAGGATTTGTTGGCCGCAGCGTGTGCGGACAACAGGCAGAATTTTTCAAGATAAGGTAGGATGGAGAACCTACCTGTGCTACCAATGTTGTAACTGTGCTGTTTTAGCAGAGTTACACGGGGAAAAATATTTAGAAACTGGATAATAATCTTTATTGGGAGATAGTGATTATATAGTTCATGTGAATCAATGGATAACAGGAACATGATTGGTGATCACACAGTTGGATGGAAGAAGGGGGTGGCTTGATCCTGATAGTGAGTCAAGTGCCAAAACAAGGTATCCACTGTAGAGGATCATCATCTGGTCATCTTGTTGGATTTAGTAATCTGAGTTGACTTCCTAGTCTGGCTTCAAGTGACCGGATAATTGGATTGCGGGTCACAAACCCGCTTGGTTGGAACCTTGCTGGCGGGTTGAGCCTGTGGTTTTGACATCATGAAAGATTCTAATGTTGTAATCATGACAGAACTTTGAACCTTCAAGATAACAGGAACAATTGAGGAATACATTGCTGCATATGAAGACCTATGTGACTGCGCACCTAACACCATCAACTTTGATGAACCTGGGCCATGTTTGGACTTCTATAATGGTCTCCCCACACACATTAGACAACAGTTTGATATGACCTGCTGAAAGAACCTTGAAGAAGTATTCTTGGAAGGCAAACATGTGGCCCAAAAATCTGACAATCCACACACAACCAACATGCGCAAAGAGAGTCCTTCAGCCAAGAAGGATCCTTGACCTATTAAGCAAGGCAACTAAACCAACAACGCCAATTCTCAAACTGGGAATCAAACTGCACAAGCCAACCAGGCAAGCACCAAAGATACCAACAAGGAGGGAAAAGATCAGGGGAGTGCTTAGGCAAGCCACCCTTCCCCAACCTGCAAGACTTGTACAGGGACCAGGACGTGGATTCAATCACCATGATTCAAGTACCCTCCAGTGATCCTCTACTGTTTGCTGCCTAAACTGGAAATAAACTCCTCACTTATCCTTTCTGTTTTTGAAGATATCAGGGCACCACACTATTTGACACTGGAGCAGACCAGTCTCTCATCAACAAGAGCTTTGCAGACCTCATGAATCTACCTACCGCTTGAAGTAGCATCAAGAGGGTCATCATGGCAGACAACCAAAGCACACCAGTTACCCATGAGGCAAAACCTTTCTGTGCCCAAATTGGATATATAAAAACAACAATTAGCAGCCCTATCATACCAATCCCCAAATATGAAGTCATACTTGGCCTGGAATGGATGAGAAAGACAAAACCTCATATCAACTGGGACAGTGCCACCCTCACCATACAGCAAGGAGAAGTACACCGCCATGTTTATCCAACCCACCTTGACATGCTTATGAGGGATCATGTATTTGTGAAAATCATGGAAACAGAAAAGGAAGTCAACCCTAGTAAAATTAATTGGAGTACCTGTACATACGAGGTCATCCACTTTAAAAACATGGAAACTATTTGACAGTGAACAAATATACCTCATACACAACAATGAATTGGTAGCCATCATACACTGCCTCATGAAGTAGAAATGCTATCTGGAAAGAGCCCAAACGTTCAAAGTACTCACTGACCATAAGTCTCTGGTATTCTTCAAAACACAACAACACTTGTCAAGGAGACAAGCTGAGTGGATGAGTCTCATACAGAGATACCCCATGCAAATTGAATATAAGCCAGGCAAGAAAATGCTTACTGAAGATGCCCTTTCAAGACTATACAGCAAACACGTCCTCTGCACTGATGGTGATCCCAACCAGCCCATGTTAATCATGGGGAATCTCCAGGAAGAGTTCCCAACTGGCACACCAATGGACATCTAAGAGAAAGTCCTTAAGAACAAACATCTATTCAAAAATGTATATGGTACGCTATACCAAATACTTCCAAATGGTGACACCGTACCCTACGTCCTGTCAACTTAAAAGATTGACACCATCCTCCAATATCACAGAGACCTTGGACACACCTGCAGTAGAAAATTGCACAAATACCTCAAGACACGCTACTGCTGGCCCAACATGCTAGATGATATCAGAGAGGTACTGGAACAATGTGAGGTCTGTGAAAAGTACACCCAAACCAAAGCACCACCCAAGTCAGTAGTACCCATATCCATTACGCAACTCTTCAAGTTATGGTCACTGGATATTGTGGGACCAATGCCTGGAAAAAACAAGGACAAAAAGTACATCATCACAGCTATTAACTATTCAACCAGATGGCCCATGGCGCAAGCCACTAAGAAACACAAGGGCAACAATGTGAGACAGTTTATTGGGAAAGGAATCATAGCCAAGTTCAGTAAACCTGACCTCCTAATCACAGACAGAGGCAGCAAACTTAAGGCCATTGACACCAATATCTACCTTGCCAAGAATGGGATAAAACTCATCACTACCAGCCCATATCTCTCTCAAGCAAATGAACAAGTAGAACAACTAAACGGTGCGCTTGTAGAAGCCCCAGTAAGTTATCTGCTAACAATCCAAAGGCCTGGGTTAACATGCTTCCAACTGCACTCATGGTCTGTAGAACAAGGGTTAACCACAATACGGGTAAAAGCCCTTATGAACTTTTCTATGGACAAAAGCCCGCTCTTGTTAGTACAGCTGCAGGGCCACAATTACCTCTGCCCAAAAAGGTGCCAGACAACAGCAATCCTAACGTACAACACGCCAGAAAAGACCAAGAGGAGATGGAACGCCAAAGGGTCAAAAGGGAAGCAATCCCATTTCAACAAGAGAGATTCCAAGTCAGGGACAAAATCTGGGTTGTCAATCATGATCAACACAAACTGGACCCAGGATTGTGTGGAGCAGGCATTGTCATGGAAGTCAAGCCCAACAACATCCACCTCATCAAAGGGATTGAAACTTGGACTGAAATGAAACGTATGCACCATAACCAACTCTGCTTATGCAAAGCAAGAACAGCCCAACAAAATTCCAGACTCCCTGTTCCCAACGCCAAATTGGATCAATACCAGGCCCGTGTCCCAACACACTTAGGAAAATTCCCAAGGCTCCGCCTTCCAGTACCCCAGGGGGAGATGTTGCAACATCTTTAATTACCTACTCTTGGGGAAATAACACCCCAAGTAAATCACCAAATAGTTCACTGAATGGGTCACCAGCCAGTCAATAAACTGGTGGCACCATTATCAGTCAACCATCTATGATGGGGGTCACTCAATCCAGATCCTAAATGTAACACAACTTGAATAAGCCTCGTGTCTCAAGAGGAACACTACTCAGATTAGCCCCATGACCTCCATGACGTACATGGATAGCATATGGCTTGTCATGATACTATATATTATTCTATATTCATATCCAGAAAAGTATCATTCTCTTCTTAAATCTTCCCCTTTTTTGTTTATTATACTTCCCAGAAGTAAAACTCAACAGTTGAAAATTGAAATCTTTGAACAATTTCATATATATTTGTCAAAATTCATTTTAAAATTCATTGGTATTTCATTCATCTCTTTAAAAATGATATTTGCTCCTATTTTATATGCTTCCCTTGTCCAGGATGAGCTTCCTTCTGGAGCTTGATACTCCCTGACCATTGCTTCTTTTGTTGCATATTGATTGATGTTATTTTGAATTATTTTTTTAATTTCATTTTGATTTATTTGTTTTATAGGGCTACTAATGATTAGTAACCCCTGTAAAACCAACTGGGTGTAAAGGCCACCACTTAAGCAACTTTGTCCCCGTTTCTTGTTATAACTAAAGTAAATTTAAGTAAAGCATAAATAAACTTACAAATTGTTTCCCCTGCAGCCCCCCTCAGGTACTGGCTCTCCTTCAGCAAACTTCAGGAGCGTTAGCTGCTATTCATTTGATTTCTTGGGCTGGTTTTCCTTATTTTCCATGAAACTGGTGCTTCCTTTTGATTTTCATTTGATAAATTTTCATTGTTTCTTGAAGCGCTTCTGCTTCTTGATTGTGCTTCATTTTCTTCATTCATTTCTGTTTCCATTTCAATATTTTCATTTCTTTTGTTTTGATTAGGTTCCTCTTCATTACGTTCATTACTGTTCATGTCATTTATATTCATTTCCTTCAATCAGCTTGATTTTTTTATTAATTCCCCTGTCACTTTGCCAGAATTCAAATGTATTGTAACTTGCATCTTGAAAATTCAAAATTTTTAAAAATTTTCCCTGAAGATTCAATAGTTTTTCTTTTTTCTTGTCATCTATTATAGTTCCCAGTTTATTTAGAGCAAATTTTTTGGTTAGGTTAGTGGCTGCCCCCCATTGCCTAGCTTTCCTTTTACTAGGTCCCTGATAGTTCTTTCAATTTCAACAACCTTTTGCAGGTGTTCTTCTAATTCAGTGTCAGGAAATTCCTTCCTGACTACATCAATATTTTCTTTATTAGTAAGAGTCCAATTTTTCCAGTTTAATGCCAATCAGAAACCAACAAAGTATTTCCTGGTCAAACACCCTGGGTCAATAATGCCCAGGACAGGAATCAAAACTGGAACCCTAAAGAGAAGCCAACAGTTAGTTTACAGTTCAAAGTTCAACTTAAATTACCTAATTATTTTGATTTGATTCATTCTTCTTCTGCTTTAAATTGGGTTATGCTTCCACATATATTAGTAGTTCCTTAATACACGCCATTTACTTTCTGAAAGCTGATAGGCTGCGTGAATTCCCTGTGCCGCTCTCAAAACCCTCCAGTCTATATTTAAGTCAAGCTCTGCTCTTAGTTTTTACTGAATATCAATCATATCACTGCTTAATTGTAGTTATCCTTGTGGCTGCCTTCCAGACCCTCTAAAACTTAGATCTTATACTTAATTTTATTAAGTCTCAGGTAGAGCAAAATATGATCAGATTCATATTGTCAGCCTTTATTTTAGTGAAACTTGGTTTTAAACCCTCTTCCACCCATTTAGCCTCTTAAATGTTTTATAGCTAGGCCACTGAGATATATAAGGAAGCTAAATTCATTATTCTTACTTGTTCCAACAATAAAGATATTTCTTCTATACTAAAGGTTGCCTACACTATTTTCTTGCACTCCTTTTTGAAACCATGAAAGGAAGTCATTTCTTGTTCTGGTTTCTAGTTCATTTCCTTTCTATGGTATTGGTCCTTGAAAACTCAACTCCCACCACTGACTGACATAATTCTTCTCCTGATTATTCCCACCAGAAGGAGTCCTTGACTAATGGATGATTCAAGCAGACCTCAGTTTACTGGGAAAGAAAGTTCCATTATGGGCACTCCACCACTCCACCTCCACCAGCTGAACCTTTCTTGGTTAGACCTAATGTTTCCTTCTACTTATTGACATACCTGTTAGGATATTACCTGTTGGGCCTGTTCAGCTCTATGATGGGCAGGTTTGCCTACTTAGGCCACTTTGGTCACCTTATCATGGTTACAGTGCCTATTAGTTCAGTTATTGCAGGGTTTAACTTTGAGGCCTTGGCTCACAAGATTGGGGACTTGTTACCTCTTAAGTGGGTCCCTGAAAGTTTGTTGGAACCCCTTTTGGGCTTCTTACTCAGAAGATCAGAATCAACCTTTTCAAGCCACCTGCTTTACACTGCAATAATTAAGAGCCTGGTGGTCATCCTGGTCACTTCCATTTCAGCCTTACCATCTACCATCTGATTCAACTACTCACACAGACCAAGAACTCTGCTACCTCTAAAAAATCCACTCCTCAACAGGTTCAGAACAAAGCGGTGGTACTGAACCAGATTTCTGCAGTCTCTCCAGACAACAGCAAAGGAAACAATATCCTTATACTGCTTGCATTCTCCCAGTCTTTATTTGAAACATCACCTTCAAAATATCAGACCAACACCCAGAAGGTGCATCATGTTGCCAAAAAGCTCACTGGGAAGGTGTGTATATGGTATGCCAAGGCCACCCTCCAAGGGGAGAAGCTCTTGGAGAGTTATCCACCCTTTTAAGATTCATTGCTGTTCACTGTGGTTCTGGAACAAAGAACTGAAGAGCTTAGAGACTGCATTATGAAATTATATCAAGGCAGAATGGCTACCAAGGACTATGTTGATGAATTCTCTTGCCTTAAGGAAGCCATTGGAATGACTGACTCCAGAGCCTTTTACCTTTTTCAGAAAGAACTTGCTCCTGAGCTCAAGAACTTCCTGTCTCATCATGTATTATCTGATAAGTTTTCCAAACTCACCAATGAGGTCTTGAAATGGTCTTCCAAGGTAAAACAGCTCCCCTCTTGGAAAAATACCAAGACCCTCTCCTCTCAAAGCCCACCTGCCCCTACCAAGGTTCCTAAGGGATTAGTCCCTAAACCTGATGGAGGTTACCAACTGGCCCCCAAAGAGAAAAAACATTGAGTTTGTGAAGGACTATGCCTTTACTGTGGTCAATAAGGGCACTCAGCCAAAGATTGCCAGGCCCTATCTAATGTATAAACCTCTTCTGCACCTCTTCTTTTGGCTACAGATGCCAATAAATCTTCAACATAGTCTTATGCTATTTTGCCTGTTTTTATAGACCAAAAATTCAGAACAACCACAAGCTACACTTTGATTAATACTGGAGAAATGGGGAACTTCATTGACCAAGATTTCTTGAGATCCTTAGGTTTCAAAACATCAGGACTAGCATATGTAAGACTGGCTGAAGACACAACTGCCCAAGTAGGCTGCCTGATAAACCCTCTCCACATCCAAGTAGGGGACAACTCCTATTGCCTACCTACCTCAACTCTTTCCAATCTGTCATTCCCCTTAGTCTTGGGATTCCCCTGGTGTCAGGAGTCCAAGTTGCAGTTTAACTGGAATACCAACTCAGTAACGCTCCACTCCCATGGGAAACCTACCACTGTACCCCTCAAGAAACCTTACCGCCAGGTGCCAGAAAATTTCACAGCCTACCTCAACTCTTTACTACTTATGGGGGATCAAGTAGAGGACTCTATCCCAGAGGAAATCCATGGCTTGAAAGAGGCTTTTAGCAAAGAGATCTGTTCCCAACTGCCCAAAAGAAGACCATCTGACCTGAGAATTGATTTGATACCAGGATCCTCTCCTACCTGGGGAAAACTCTACCCCATGAACCAAGCTCAAGGTATTGCAATGAATGTGTAACTGGACAGGAACTTAGCCAATTTATTTATACAGCGGTCCAATTCCCCATTTTCTTCACCCATATTCTTCATAGGAAAAGCTAATGGCTTACTTAGACCAGTTTTCAACTTCACCAAGTTAACGCCATAACCATCCAGAACAGAAACTCATTACCATCTGCCAAGTCATTGGCCAATTGACTGACCCACGCCAAGGTGTTTTCCAAGTTAGACCTCAACAGCGTATATAACCAGATCTGTATTGCCAGAGGTCATGAGTGGAAGACTGCAGTCCGCACCCCCTTTGGGCTTTAGGAATATCTTGTAATGCCCTTTGGTTTGATTAATGCCCCTGAAGCTTTCCAAGGCCTAATGAGTGAGGTACTCTTCCCCCTGCTCAATTTCTGTGTGTTTTTCTACCTTGAAAAAATTCTTGTGTACTCTCAGGAGAAAGAGTTCCACACCAATAACCTATGGGAGGTCTTACAACTGCTCATTGACAACAAACTGTTATGTAAGCTCAAGAAATGTAAATTTTTTGTCACAGAAATTGAGTTTTTGGGATACAAAATCAATCCAGGTGGTTTTGCTGTTGCCTTGTCTAAAGTACAGCCAGTTCTGGACTGTCCTAGACCAACTACATGCTCAAGCTTTGCAGCTTCTTAGGCCTTGCAATCTTCTGCTGCAAATTCATTAAGGACTTCTCCTTGACTGCTCATCCTCTCACTCAGCTTACCTCAGAGAAGGTTCCTTTTTGCTCTTCAGAAGCAGACCAGGCATTTAAGAACCTCAAGAAGCTTTTCATCTCGGCCCCTGTCCTTCTTTGCCCAGATCCTGAGCATCAATTTTTTTGGACACAGATGCCTTGGAATTTTCCCTGGGAGGGGTATTGCTGCAGCTTGGGGAGGATAGTGAACTCCACCCTGTGGCATTCTAATCCTACAAGATTCTGGACAGAGAGTGAAACTAACATGTGTATGAGAAAGAATTATACACTATTGTCAAATCCTTGGACCACTGGCGCCACTACCTGGAAGGGAGTAAATTTTCAGTGCTAATCAGAACCAATCACAAGAACCTTCTTTACTTCATGGAGAAAAGGAAGGTTAGCCCACACCTAGCCCAATGGGCTATTGATATACTTGTCTTTAATTTCAAGCTTAGTTATACTCTGGGACACCAGAATGTAGTACCAGACACCACAAGTAGATGAGAGAATTTGGATGACCGTGATGGTCTACATGTAAATGGTTTTGTAGGCAAGGGTTGATTTGGCTTCAAAGAAGGATGCTATGCTGGAGATTGATAATGTGTTGTTGGTTTGTTGCAGGTAGAGGCCTAGTAGGGAATAATGGCTACTAGGGACGGTAAGGCCTAGCTATTAGGTGTAAAGACTACTAGAAGCAGATGTTGTCTCCACCCAGCAGAAGATATTTGCTGCTATGGGCTAGAGGTCTTCACCCAGCAGGGAACTGTAGCTGCTTGGGGTGGGGAGTGATCTAGCCTGATGGGTAGTGTGTGCTGCTCAGGCTGGAAGATGTTTAGACCCTGGCGGGTAACACAGGCTGCCAGGGTAGAAGTGTGTGCCAGCATGGTAGGGGACTTGCCTACAAGGGCTGTAAGTTTTGGACCCCTGGCAGTTAGTGCAGGCTGCCAGGGAGGGGAAGAGCTCTGAGGGCTCTACGTACTGTCATGAATGACATTTCAATACTTGTATTGAAAACCCAAGAGTTGAACCCCAGTTCCCTGAAAGCAGATCAAACCCTCCAGGACAGCCCAGGACCCGCCAATCTGTTAAGTCACAGGCTCAAATTGTTAAATTACTCTGCAACCCGCTGGCCTACTACAGAGGATTCCCTGAATAGTTGCCAGTCTGCCGCCAAACTGGTGCCAATGAAGACCCATACCTACAAAGGAGATGTAACCTGGATAACAGAGGTTGGGGAAGGACCTACTGCCAACCTGCCAAGATCCAATACTGGAGTTTCAAAATCAACATTGGAAACCCTGGAATCAAACCCTGACCCTCCAAAGACTACTCAAGTCACACAAAGTAGACTGGAGCCTGCCCACTCACTAAATTGCAAACCTGAGTTGACAAGTTACTCCAAGGCCCGCCAGTCACCAAAGGACAATTACCTGAATGGTCACCATATTGATGCCAACCTTGAGCCACCAAAGATCAGAACCTATGCAGAGGTTGCAGCTTGCCTTAAGGAGGTTAAAACAAAACCTATTTTTAACTCTGCCAATGACCACCAGCAACTGCCAGCCTTCTGTCCAGAAGGGGTAGTACAATTGAGCTACTTAGATGACATAGTGAACAGTGGCAGCAGAATGAAGCATTGCCACTTCTATTTGACAGAGTAGACACAGCCTGGATCTGCCGCCCTCAAGACTCTAAGCCAAAATTCATGCCTCACCAGTGCCTTGTCTGCAAACCTGAACCCTGCAAAAATTAAAGAAGCAAAGTCCCATGGTATAAAAACCCTGGCGGTATGGTGATGACCCCATTGTAATTTTTGATAATAAAGGTTTATGAACCTTTGGTTCAATCAAATATTACCTTACTTAGTCTTAGTGATCTTTCATCTTAACTCTGTTCAAGTAGACCATCAGGCACCCGCCCCCTCTGGAGACCAACCTGCTGATCCCGCCCAGGCACTATACTGTCACCCAGGAGCCTCTTTTGGACCTGTGCGTTTTACTGAATACCCATCCAACCTGGCCTACGCGGAGTATGACTTAGAGACCATCCTCATTGCTGACCCCTTGGCCAGGACTAGAGAAACTGAATACATAGGACATGAAGGAAAGTGGTACAAAAGGCCACCAAGATTTTTCAAAGACAAGTACAATTATCTGCCTTCCTACTTTGTTCCCATGACTCCGCCCTTAACCCCACAACCTGACTGCCCAATAAAGACTCCCACTGCTGCAGAGGCCACGTCCACTCAACTGTTTGGAGTACTCTATATCACCTTGACAGAAATGGTGGATTTCATGATCCCTACCTCTGGACCCTGGTCCTTACTCAGGCAATCTATGTCTTACATTATCAAGTTAGCACCTATTTTATGGTGGGCTTTATCTGCTGGCTCAGCCTGACCCCATCCCAAGCTGCCCCATGCCTCTACCTATGCCTGGTTTCCTGACATGTATCCTAATACGCTTAAAGGAGGTCTGTGAGCAAGCATCCTACCTAACAGACTGGTAGTATGTTCTTGTTTATGTACCTATGTGTTGTGAATCCCGTTATTCACTGTATTTTGATTTTGCCTTTGGTGGGCCATTTCAAAGACAAATCTCCTGCTTTTGCTTTTGCCTCTCAAAATGAGTCAATGGCTGGATTGAGA
This sequence comes from Entomophthora muscae, assembly GCA_014839935.2. Taxonomy (NCBI): domain Eukaryota; kingdom Fungi; phylum Entomophthoromycota; class Entomophthoromycetes; order Entomophthorales; family Entomophthoraceae; genus Entomophthora; species Entomophthora muscae. The sequence goes on from QTSX02007264.1 coordinate 132,065, forward strand.
AATACAATTTTTCAGGCTCTTGACTCTGTGCAACTCACTTGCCCCACTCATGCTTGTGGCAAGTGATCCTACCGTCCTGGTAGTGTTTTGTGGTACTGCCAACCACTATATATTACATTTTACTATTCACCAATAAAATTAAGTTCTATTCACATTTTTGTCTTTGTGTCTTCTGTACTTCTGCGCCTCTCTCTAGCCACAACTAGTAGAGATTATTCATCCAGGGCCGCAAGGTAATTGCATAGCCTTCCCTGTCATCTAACTGAGACTTAGTACAAATCCAATCCTAAGGTTAGGATTTCCCGTTGTGTGTCTATGCCACGCCTCAGAACACAAAAAAAATGGTGCTCACTACAGGGGCTGTAAGCCCCTTGGTTATCCCTTTTGCATTCACATTTTCAGGTCCTTTTCCTCTGCCTATACAAGAGCCAACTTCACCTGAAATTACTAGTCCTCCTATTGAGGAAGATATTGCCAACCTTCCTATTGTCCCTATTGTACTGAACCTCAGGAATGGTCCCTGCCTAGTTGCTTACCCCATGGGTATCCCTGACTTAGAACAAGTCATGTTGGTAGCCCTTGGGATAGCTGTGAAGGAGCCATCCCTTGCCTTCAGCTGCAGTTCATTCAGGCAGAATATTACAAATTAATTGTGGCTCCTCAATTTCCACAACATCTCCTCTCAGCGGCTGGTTCCGCTGAGCACTTACTGTCCTCCTTTGTGCAGCCTGCCTTGGCCCACCATCAAATGGTGTTGGGGCTCCACGTCCAAGAAATCTTGTCTCTACAAGCAGCAGTTACTCATCACTGGGATCAGTTTTCTGCCTACCAACAGTGTATTCATTCCCTGTTTTCCTTGGTATCTGACAATCAGCGCAACTCTGTTACCTCCCAGACCTGTTTGGTTAATTCTATTGAAAAAATGCGCCAGTCCATCCCCAAATACGTGAGAGAGCGTCTACACAAGTTTCACCAGCTAGAACAACCCTGGCAAACTCAAGTAATTCCACCTTAAACTCTTATCTCACCAACTTCAAACAACTTGTGCAGCAGCTCAATGCATTTAGCACGTATTCCTTCAAGCAACTACAGTAGGTAGCAGACTTTTCTGTTAACAGCCTTAATGAACTCAGTGCGGTGTTCAGTCAAGAGAGAGCTGCCACAGCTGCTGCTATAGCCAAACTCCAGAGTCAAGTGAATGAATTAGCTATGCCCAAGCCAGATGTTCCACCCTCTCCCCCTTCTGATGATTTGGCAGATTGAGAGCTACTTACAGCTACTAGCAGTCAAGGACATCCTGCTGAGGCTCCTCAACCTGACCCCCAGGTTCTTGAGTTGACTGCTCAAGTTGCAGAGCTACAGCAAGAACTTGCTGCCCTACGTGAAATGATGGCAACTGCTGCTAGCCCAGTTGGGGCTGTAAATGAAGATGGTTGCTGCCCTGGATTATCAAGAGCTCTTCAAATCCAATGCTCTAGGGAACTAATTGCCCTAGCTAACGAGGTGGACCAATTGAAGCAAGATCATACTGAACTGGATAGAGACATACAAGAGATGAATGACATGATTGACTCTGTTAATGATAGATTTGCCCCTTGCCTCTCAGTGGGGCCATCCCTTACTTCTAGACTGGCTGAGCTCTCCACAATAGTGACAACCCAAGGTCAACGCCTAGATGTTACTGCACAACAGACCACTCAAGCTTTTGATACAGGTGCCCGCGCTGTTGAGACCCTGACTACCCTTGAAGAGAGTGTTTGTCAGCGATGGGCTAGACAGCCCCCTCTGAATCCAAGGCAGAGTTTTCCCTTTGTATAAACGTACTTGATAGCAATAATGGTGGCCCAACTCCCAAAGCACACTTCAAGCCTACCTTTAAGCTAGTCTTTGATTACAAAACCTCAACCATTGCAGCTTTCCTAACTATCTACAAAACTGCCATGAGACAAGCTTCAAACAAAGTTAAGAAAGAACATATTCTGACCTGTCTACATCTGACTTGCCAGGAGGTGGTGGTGCCAGTGCTGCCCTCCATTGAGACGTGGGAAGATATGAAGCAACTTTTGATTGACAAGTTTGATGGTGACCTAGCCTGGAAGTAAAGAAGGACGCCTTCATGCATATTGCTTTCAAGTCTAAAGAGACGCTAGCTGAGTTTGCAGACCAATTCTACATGGAAGGACAGCAACTGATCACAAGCAGACAGTTGACAGCCCATGAAGCCTACATGACTTGCGCTCAAGCCCTCAAAGTTAACCAGCTTATGTGTCTTCACTTCAAAGCCCATAAAGATATGCTTTCCTCTATGAAGAGCATAAAGACGCTGTTGCAAGATATGCACCTTACCCATTCTGGAGAAGTTGTTAGGGAAGTTTGAGCTACTTCTAACTCTGGTTCTCCTTCCTGTGGTCCTTGCATTCTTACCATGAACTTGAAAAATTCTCCTCAACGCCAAGGTTGCCACAACTGTGGTCAGATAGATCATCATTCTTGAGTTTGCACCAACCCACGGGTTGAAGGAGCTGATCCAGAAGAGCAGACAGGAAAAGAACAGTCAACCTGGAGGCAGAGACGCTCTTGGTTGACAATTCTTGCCAGTTGCTTTCAATCCCCCCTCTATATCTGACATCAATCCTGCTGATAATGAGACTCCTCCTATCCTCCTCTTGTTTCACAATATCTCTGAAGACTCTGACCTGGATGACTCTGATGCTGACAATGCCAATGCATATGGGTACTCTGTTCTGGCTGTCCCTGAAACTATTACAGTCCCCTATAAATTACGCTCAGGAAAGACTACAACTACCACTAAGCCTTTGCCTGAAGCCAAAGAAATTGTCTCTTGCCCTTACCTCACTCAGGCTAAGAGGTTCCCTGTGCTAGTGGAGCTGTCAGAAGAAGCTGCCAAGGTCACTGACGCTGTCTTCAAGAATGTGTCTGTTTTTATCCCTCTCCAGACTGTTTATAAGGAGTTCCCAGGATTAAGATGCATGATTGAGAAGTGGGATAAGGAACTAGCAGATGCTCAAGATATCTTGGATGTCCTTCCACCTTTTGGTTGCACTACCACTTGAATGGAGATATCCATTCAAAAAGTGAAGATCAAGGTCGTTTTAGACACTGGCTTGCCAGTCAACGTTGTCTCCTCCAAGATAGTGAAGAAACTCAAACTTGCTTCTGACCTTAATTATCACCAGTCATATGGCACAGCTGGACTGTCTATGACTTGCGCCATAGGGGCAACTCTGCCCTACCCATGCAGTTTGGCAAGCTTCTCCTAGCTGTGCCTGCAGTTGTCTTGGAAAACAAGAGTTACAATCTCTTAGTTGGCACCCAGTTCCTTAGGGAATATAATGGGATAATCAACTTAAAATATGGTTCCTTATCTATTCTGGGGTATGAAGTCACACTAATCTTTGAAGAGCTGTTTAAAAATCCCGGGAAACGGCTCAAGACATGTGCTTTAGAATATCCCACTGGGGGTTTTGACCTCAAATATTGCACCCACTCCTCAAACATGAAATGTCCCCCATGGCTTATCCTGCGTCTGAAGGGATCCCTCTCCGCCACATCTGCTGTCACCATCCCACCTGGCTCCCAGGCCATCCTAGACTCCCAGATATTATATGAACTACCTGAACAAACCTTCTTGGAGTTGTACTCTCCCCCCTTGTTAGGACGCAACAAACCTTATCTCTGTCCTGGGATCCTAGATGTCTCCCATAAAGACCCTGTTCAATTGTTGGAAGCCAACCTAACTGCTCTCCCCATGACTGTGTCTAGGGGGCAGGCCGTTGGATATGGCAAGTTGTTGAGCGCTCCTGATCTCCTGTCTCTTCATCCCTTTGGCACGTTCCAAGACTTTAACCTACCTGAGGATGAGCCCCAAGTCCTATCCTTGTTCACTGCGCAAGACTTTCCACAGTTGTCCCCAGTTCAACAGAAAGAAGTGCTAGACTTGCTAGACCATTTTTCTGACCTCTTTTCAAAGAACAGTACCAACTATGGGTTAGCCAAAGGCGTTATCCATCAGATTGATACTGGTGACGCTCCTCCCTTCTGTGCTAAACCATATTGCTGCTGCCGTGTAGAGAACGCCCAGGTATCTAAAGAGCTCAAACAACTGTTGAACGCTGGGCTGCTGGCACCTTCCAAAAGTCCTTGGGCATCCCTGCTACTCATCTTAAAGAAGAAAGATGGAGGTCATTGTATTGTGATGGACTATTGCCAATTGAACTCATTGACAAAGAAGGACTTGTACCCCTTGCTGCCTATCAATGATGCTCTCCAACGTCTTGGAGGCTCTAAGTTCTTCTCTGCAATGGATCTGGCATCTGGATACTGGCAAGTTGACCTATTGCCCAAGGATTGTCAAAAAGCCGTGCTCATTTTCTCTGAAGGGCTTTTTGAGCCTACTTGCATGTTGCAGGGACTCTGCAATGCCCCGGCCACCTTCTAAAGGGCCATGGACTCCATCCTCCGTGACTTGAAGTTGTTGTGCATCCTAGTATACTTGGATGATATAACAGTTTTCAGTGCTACCTTCACTGATCACCTGTCTCATCTCAAAGAGGTGTTCATAAAAATTTGAGAGGCTGGCCTTAAGCTAAAACCTTCCAAGTGCACCTTCTTCAAAGAATGTCTTGAATTCTTGGGTCATGAAGTAACCCAGACCAGGATTTGCCCAATGACTAAGAAGGTTGAGGCCATCAACAAAATGCTTCTGCCCACCAACCTGCGAGAGGTACAAGTCTTTCTAGGGATGATGGGCTACTATAGACAGTCTATCCCTGATTTTTCCAATACTAGTGAACCTCTAGTCCAGTTGTTACGTAATGTCCCTTTCTAATGGACTGCCAGTTAGCAGCAAGCCTTTAGACCCGTAAGCAAAAACTCAAAGAGGCGCCAACCCTAGTGTATCCTGACTACAATAAGGAGTTCATCTGTACACCAACGCTAGTGATCTTGCTATTGAAGCTATTCTGGCCCAACTAGACAACGAGGGTGTAGGCCATCCTGTGGCTTACACTTCCTGTGTGCTAAAAAACATGATAAGAACTATAGTGTCACAGAGAAGGAGTGCCTTGCCATGTTGCATGCAGTCAAGCAGTTTTGTCACTATGTATATGGTACCCACTTCACAGTGTCACTGACCACGCTTTTCCTAAGTGGTTACAACAGCTTAAGGAGCCTGAAGGACACCTAGCTGGATGGGCTCTACATCTGCAAAGATACAACTTCACTGTGCTCCATTGCCCTGGGATTCAACACCAGAACGCTGATGGGCTCTCCAGAATGCCCATTATTGCTTTACATCCTGCAGAGACTGGATGGTTATACAAACTAATTGGGTATCCTTCTTTTTGGGAAAGTGAGACAGAAGAGGTACAACTGACCTTGTCCAAGCTATCTGAAGATACCCTCATATGTGATAATCAACTCTTCATGAAGTTACAAGACCAGTATCTGCCTTATATACAACCCAGTATTTGCCTCTTGTTGGTGTTACAAGCTCATAAAGAGACTGGACATGGAGGCATTGCCAAGACCTATGACTGGCTTCAAAAGAATTACTTCTGGGAGAACCTTTGCCTGCTGATCCCAGACATCATAGCTAGCTGCCACAACTGCCAGCTGCAGAAGCCCTGAGCTACTGCCCACAAGTTCAAATTAGTCCCCCTGCAACATGTCTTTCACACTGTCAGCATTGACGCGGTAGGTCCTCTCCCCTGCTTACTTTCTGGATGTTGCTTTATTCTGATTGCTGTTAATCACTTCAGCAAGTGGGTAGAGGCTCGCCCTACAAAGGACATCACAGCTAAGACAACTGCTGCCTTCCTGTTACAAGATGTTTTCTACCGCCATGGCTGTCCTCAAGTGTTGCTCTCAGATAATGGGACTAATTTTAATGCCAAACTGGTAACCTCTGTTGTTGAAGCTTTGGGATCACACTAATCCTTCTCTGCCCCCTACAATCCTTCTACCAATGGGGCAGTTGAGTGTGCAAATTCAACACTGGTCTCTATCATGAGGAAGCTCACCTACTCTGACGCTGCCAACTGGGACCTATACTTACCTGCCGCTCTCTTTGCATACCTCCTTAGCAAACATTGTGTCACTGGATACTCCCCTTTTGCTATGCTGTATGGACAAGAGGCTACTACCCCATCACTCTTGGGGCCCCCCTGCTTACCTCTGATAAGGCCATGAATCCTGACAACCACATCAAGGACCTAGTCAACTGCATAATTGATATACAGGCCACTGCCTACACTTCTGCATACAAGACTAAGATTCTTGAGCTCTCTCCCAATAATGCTGGACGCTCCCCCCTGCCTGAATTCAATGTTGGTGACCATGTACTTTACTACCAACACAGAGTAGGTGATTGCGCACATAAGTTGGACTCTCTGTGGATCAGCCCTTTAGAAGTGACCTTTAAACAAGGGTCCAAATACAGAAAAGCTCCTCTCCAGTGGCTGTCCTGTTGCTCAAGTGCATGCAAAGTTCCTCTGTAAATTCCACCCCCCTAAGGCCAATCTAGGGGAGGGCAATGTCGTAAATCCTGCTATTCACTGTATTTTAATTTTGCCTTTGGTGGGCCATTTCAAAGACAAATCTCTTGCTTTTGCTTTTGCCTCTCAAAATGAGTCAATGGCTGGATTGGGAAAAACAATTGTTCAGGTTCTTGACTCTGCGCAACTCACTTGCCACACTCATGCTTGTGGCAAGTGATCCTACTGTCCTGGTAGTGTTTTGTGGTACCACCAACCACTATATATTACATTTTCCTATTCACCAAAAAAATTAAGTTCTATTCACATTTTTGTCTTTGTGTCTTCTGTACTTCTGCACCTCTCTCTAGCCACAACTAGTAGAGATTATTCATCCAGGACCGCAAGGTAATTGCATAGCCTTCCCTGTCATCTAACCAAGACTTAGTAAAAATAAAATCCTAAGGTTAGGATTTCCCATTGTGTGTCTGTGCCGCGCCTCAGAACACAATACTATGGGAGCTTTGAGGAGATCCCTAAGTGAGCATTGGAGGGCATAGATTTGCTCAGAGGTGTCACCAAGACGGTTTTCTTGGAAAAAGCTGCAGAACTTAGTGTGATCAGGCCTCTGGGAAGTAAAGCTGATTACTTTGCAACTGAAAGCCCAGACTTAATCACCTGGGTGAGTAAAAACAATGACATACTTTAATGATCTATGGTTGGATGGCCTAAATGGATTGCCACTTGCAAGGGCCCAGTCAAACACCAGTTCTTTGTAGACTCATTCCTGGGTCTACAGGTTCTGGTAACAGGGACTGAGATAAAGAACCAAGGTGGTTCATAGTTTGGGATCAACAGAGAAGACTAGTAAGAAGGACTGTATGATCACAGTGAAGACTAGTTGAGGGACTGTTGGTTTATGTTGAAGTTTGGAACCAAAACGTTTCATTGTTCAGGTGGAACCAAGGTGGTTCCTAGTGAAGATAAGTTCAGGGCTGAAAGATCATGATGCAGGAGTAGCCAGAGGACTGATAAGCTGTTTGAAGACTGAAAGGCGCTTTTTTGTGGACTAAGATGGACTAATTGCTGGTTAAGCTGATGAGCTGAGGGCTGTGGTTGAAGAACTGGCAGAAGGACCAGAAGATTTTACTGCAGAACTAGCTATGGATCTAGAAGATGACTGAGAGGACTAGCCAGACTGGATGTAAAGGCTGGAAAGCTGATTTTGGTGTTGTAAGAGAGGAAATATCAATATAAGAAGCAGTTAAATAAGGATTTTGAGCTGCCAAATATATGATATAAATGAATTAAATATCATATAAATAATAAAAAGAGAGAGAAATTATTTACAGTATTTAAACTGTTAATTTATTGAGATGGAATTGAGCAGAAAGGAGCCAGAAAGAGGCCAGAAACAGGACAGAGAAACTGTAAGGCAAATAAGAAAAATTTGCCAAGAACAACTAGGAGAGGCAAAAAGACAAGCAACGGGCAAGTTTGGAAGCGCAAAACGCTGAAGGAAATGCAGAGAAACTTGGGGATATGTTGAAGAATTGATGGTGAAAAATTCCCTTAAGTAAAACATATGCAGAAGCGCTCAAGATTTTCTAGGGAAATGTGACAGGAATCACGGCAAAACTGTTTGAAACGTGGAGCAGTTGTTTACCCAGAGTAAGACAGCTTCAGGTTCAAACCATAGTCAAAAGAAAGTCATTTGGGTAAACTGTTTGGAAAAACAGTTGATTTGAGGCAATGATTGTCTTCAAGCCAGAGTCTATTTGATCAGTGTTTTGAGGCTTTAACTTGAGAGTTAAAGCCTAAAAAGTGAGGAGCAGAAGCAGAAAATTCAGGGCTCTCATTGGCTGAAGTAAGTTTTAAAGTTTAATATTTTGTAGAGAAGGAAAAACTGGATAGTTTAAGCTTTGAAGAACCAGAGTTCTAAGAGAGATTTTTGGTCTGAAACAAAGAGCTATAAAAGGGGGAGCTATCTGAGACTCTTAAGGGACTGGATGAAGTGGATTACAAAAAGCCACAGAGACTACAGAAGGAGATGAAGCCCAAGATAAAGGAGCAGGAGCCCAAGGTTAAGGTGCTAGATCCTGAGCGCAACACAGGTGTCCAGGTTTAAGGGGCAGGAGCCCAAGACCAAAGCGCAGGAGTCCAAGAAAAAGGTGCAGGAGAATAAGACCAAGTACAAGGATTCCAATATATTGTTGGAGGATTTCAAGTATTGGCCAATCCATATTGTTTCCCTGACCCCCCAGGCCATATACCAGAAGGTTTTTAAGGGGATCTTCCTTCTGAGAGTGAATAAAAGCCCATTTTGACCCCCATACATATTTATGAGATACATTTTCCCTTTCTAGAGAATGACAACCCCTTCCAGCTTGTCCCTGGCTATGACCCAGGACACAATTTGTGGACTGGTGGACAGGAACCCCACAATGAATCAAGCCAGTCTTATGAGAAACACAATGAACATGCCATACTCTTGGAAATCCAGTTTCTCTCCCACATTATGACCTTATCATACCTATCCAGATTGGACCAGGATATGATGGCATCCCAACACCTTGACCAGGAGAACACTTCTACTGGCCTAACACTAAGCAACAGATCTTGGTTCAAAAATGGAAGCCTCTACGTACTGACCAACAAAAACCAACAGACAATCCTGGAAAGCCTTCATGATTCTCCTCTCACAGAACATGGTGGAATACATAAGACAATATAGAGAATCCAATGAAGATACTGGTGGCCCATTATGAAGAAATCAGTCACCTAGTACATTTTGACATCTGTACCTTGTGGCTGCAACAAACCTTTCACTATGAACCCCCAAGGACTGCTCAAACCACTACCTATATCACCTTGCCCTTAACACTCTATCTCAATGGATTTTATTGTGGAACTCCCAGAGAGCAACAAGATGACCAGCATCTTTGTGGTGGTAGACTGTTTGATAAAGTATGCAATCTTCATTCCTTTCAATCATGCTACTGCAGAAGACACTACCAACATGCTCCTGACACACGCAATTACATATCATGGTATTCCCAACAACATTATTTAAGATTGAGATACACAATTTACATCCAAAAACTGGTAGTTCCTAATGAAGGTGTTACAGGTTAAGACTCTTATGTCCACCTCTTTTCATCCTCAGATCAACAGACAAACAGAAAGAGCAAACCAAGTGCTTTAAGGTTTCCTCAGGAATTATGTAAACTTGAAACAGGATGATTGGGTATCCCTACTCCCTCTGGCGCAACTATGTTATAACACCAACCACCATGACTCCATTAGATTATCCCCCTTGTTTTCCAACTATAAGATATAACCCTGAAGACCTTCCTGATCCTCCAACAGAAGATACTATTTCTTTGGCACATCAATGGGCTGCATTGCTACTCAAGAATCATCAGTGTCTCAAGAAACAACTGGAGAAGTCCGTCCTTTAGTACAAGACCCAAGCTGATAAACATTGTATAGCACCTGAAGACATCCAGGTTGGTGACTATGTATTCCTCAATGCAAAGAACCCTAAACTTGATATTCTGGGTTGAAAGCTAGGTCCAAAGAAATTGGTCCCTGTTGGCCATTGAGCAACAATCTGACTTTAACTTCTGTCTCAAACTCCCTTAAGGTTCCTCTGTACATGATGTATTTCACATCAGTCTCCTTACCAAATTCAAGGGATCCTTAGAAGATTTGAGCAACAAGGACCCTCAATCTGTCATCTTAAACCATACTCCTGAATGGGAAGTGGAAGATATTGTCAATCATTGCAATTCTTGAGGCAAACTTCAATATTTGGTAAAATGGAAGGGCTATGAGGTAGAATCCAACTCCTGGGAACCGTAAGAAAACCTAGAGAACACACCAGAAGTCCTCTCACACTACAAGAATACTCTGGAAGAGAAAGGTCTTCCTGGGGAGGATAGTGTCAGGAAATTTATTCCTGACTACACCAATATTTTCTTTATTAGTAAGAGTCCAATTTTTCCAGTTTTATGCCAATCAGAAACCAACAAAGTATTTCCTGGTCAAACACACTGGGTCAATAATTCCCAGGACAGGGATCAAACCCAGAACCCTAAATAGAAGCCAACAGTTAGTTTACAGTTCAAAGTTCAACTTAAATTACCTAATTATTTTGATTTGATTCATTCTTCTTCTGCTTTAAATTGGGTTATGCTTCCACAAATGTTAGTAGTTCCTTAATACACGCCATTTACTTTCTGAAAGCTGATTGGCCGCGTGAATTCCCTGTGCTGCTCTCAAAACCACCCAGTCTATATTTAAGTCAAGCTCTGCTCTTAGTTTTTACTGATTATCATTCATATCACCGCTTAATTGTATTTACCCTTATGGCTGCCTTCCAGACCCTCTCAAACTTAGATCTTATACTTAATTTTATTAAGTTTCAGGTAGAGCAAAATATAAACAGAGTCATATTGTCAGCCTTTATTTTAGTGAAACTTGGTTTTAAACCCTCTTCCATCCATTTAGCCTCTTAAATGTTTTATAGCTAGGCCACTGAGATATATAAGGAAGCTAAATTCATTATTCTTACTTGTTCCAACAATAAAGATATTTCTTCTATACTAAAGTTTGCCTACACTATTTTCTTGCACTCCTTTTTGAAACCATGAAAGGAAGTCATTTCCTGTTCTGGTTTCTAGTTCATTTCCTTTCTATGGTATTGGTCCTTGAAAACTCAACTCCCACCACTGACTGACATAATTCTTCTCCTGATTATTCCCACCAGAAGGAGTCCTTGTCTAATGGATGATTCAAGTAGACCTCAGTTCACTGGGAAAGAAAGTTTCATTATGGCCGCTCCACCACTCCATCTCCACCAGCTGAACCTTTCTTGGTTAGACCTAACACTTCCTTCTACCTATTGACATGTCTGTTAGTATATTACCTGTTGGGCTGGTTCAGCTCTATTATGGACAGGTTTGCCTACTTAGGCCACTTTGGTCACCTTGTCATGATTACAGTGCCTATTGGTTCAGTTATTATAGGGCTTAACTTAGGGGCCTTGGGTCATAAGATTTGAGACTTTTTCCCTCTTAAATAGGTCCCTGAAATTCAGTTATCAAGTTGTAGATATTAGACATGTTGTTTAAATTACATAAAAAATTGATCTTTATAGCACTACCATCAACACATGATCATGAAAATATAGATAATAGTACACTTTATTGACAATTATTGCAAATAATGTCAAAACAGCAGGCTTGACCTGCCAGCAAGGTTCCAAGTAAGCAGATTTGTGACTTGCAATCCAATTATCCAGTCACTTGAAGCCAAAATAGCAAGTCAACTTAAATTTCCAAATCCAAGAACATGAACAAATGATGACCTTTATGGTGGATACCTTGTTTTGGTGCTTGACTCATTACCAGGATCAAGCCACCCCCCTTCACCATCCAACCATGTGATCAACGCTATCATGTTCCTGTTATCCATGATTCACTTCAACTATATAGTTTTTATCTCTCAATAAAGAATATTATCTAGTATCTAAACATTTTTCCCCTGGTAACTCTGATAAAACAGCACAGTTACAACATTGGTAGAACAGGTAGGTTCTTCATCCTACCTTATCTTACAAAATTCTGTCTGTTGCTTATACTTGCCGCGGTCAACAAATCCCTGATAGAATCATGTCTGGCCTCCTGCTAGACTGGACACCATACACGCCTGGTACCAAAATACCTGATGGCTTTGTGTCTTTACCAGGACACGGTAATCCTGCTCCTTGCCTTCAACGCCTTGTTGGCACAAGGATTCTTCCAAGCGTTGCCACCACTTCTTGAGCAACTGATGAAAACTTTATGCTTGTCTATGTAGCCCAGAGACTTTGCAGCACTGCCTTGGAACCTTTTGCTGGATCCAAAAACAACAACACCACAACATGGATTCAATCTGCTCAGAGCAAGTTGGTACAAATGGAATGCTCTCAACAATTCTGAATTGCAGATATCTTCATTCATCTAACACACAACACTGGCACCTGGTGCAACAAGTGGCATGAAGACCATACCAAGAAAGACTGGGATATCTTCAAGCAGGACTTCCTGTCAAGATTCATGCTGAAGGACACCACACTTATGATCATATGCCAAGTGAAAACCCTCACCCAGACAGGCACAGTGAAAGAGCTTACCCAAGCATACAAGGAGCTTCAACTACGCGCCCCCTCAGATATGGCCGTTGACACCCCAGCTACCCATCTCATGTATTACAACGCACTCAAGCTGCACGTAATGAGACATGTAAACCTGGATTAGGTGATCAGACTATAAAGTCTATACCAAGAGGCAGAGAAAGAGGAATAAACGTCTAATGCTCTTAATAAGGCGCAAACTGGGAAAAGAGAACAACCTGAACATTATCACTCAACTGGACGCTTAAGCCGCCCCCCTCCTGAGAATAATAACAACAACTTGAACCAAAAACCTGCAGGTTCAAATGGACATAGAAACGGTAACAACAGGCAGTCAAATTGTACCTACTTCTGTATCACTGCCACACAAGGCAACCACAACAAGGTTAAAGTCCAGGAAGAGCATTAAGAGAGCCAAGCTCTCCCTGCACAGCACCTGACTTGCCCAACAATGAGTACTGCCCCAAGGATGTGGATCAATGTTCAATGATCCAAGCGCCCTCAGAAGACCCAGTAATCTACACTATTGCTAGACACCCAAATAAACTGAATTCCTATCCTTTCTGCTTTCACAGTTAAACAGGCTCAGCACTACTGGACTCGGGCACAGATCAAACCCTAGTCAACAGCAGCTTTGTAGACAAGTTTAAGTTAGCCATTAATCCTTTGCGGATTAAGAACATGGTTTTAGCTGATGAACATCACATTGCTGTGACAATGGAAACTGGCCCCTTCTCTGTCATGCTAGAGAACTTGCATTCCACAATCCAGGTACCCATCATCAATTTTCCCAAATTTGACATTGTGCTGGGACTGGACTGTTTATGAAGGAATAAACCTCACGTAGACTGGGCAACCTCAGTACTGACCATCAAGCATGAAGGCGTCAATCACCAGATCTACCCTGACTCAGTGGATCCTCTCCTGAACAACCACATCTTTGTATGTATCACAGAGACCCTGGATGAAAAGGAGAATCTCAAGGCAATTGACTGGGACTCCTGCCAGTACAAGATCATACATTTCAAGGACCATCAGGATACCACTACTCCTTAGTATTGCAAAATTGTAGATTGCCACCCAGAAATCTTCAAAGAAGCTCTACCAGGATTGCCAACAGAGAAACATATACAACACTCCATCCAACTCAAAGGAGCTGTACCTAAGGCGCAACCCATCTACTAACTTACTCTAAAAAAAGACAACACCTTACTGCTTACCTCAAAGAGGCATTGAAAAAAGGACTTATCCACCCCTCACAGTCTCCTTTTAGTGCTGCTGTATTCTTTATGGCAAAGAAAGATGGTACTCTGTGCTTAGCCACAGACAACTGATCCCTAAACAAAGTTATTATCAAGAATTGTTACACACTGCCACTCATTGACAATCTCTTTGATGCCTTGGGTGGCGCCACGGTCTTCTCCAAGATTGATCTAACTGCAGGCTATAACCAGATCTGTATCAAGGAGGAAGACTTCCCCAAAACAGCCTTCTGCACTAAATATGGTTTTTACAAGTGTGTGGTACTCAACTTTGGAATGACAAACACTTCGTCAAACTTTGTGACCTTCATGAAAAAGATGTTTGCCCTCACATTGACAAACATACCCTGGTGTACCTGGACAATATTATTGTCTATAGCCCTTTGATAGAACAACACCATAAGGACTTGGAGGCATTCTTTGCTACTCTGGCACAACATAAGCTGCTAGCCAAGCCCTCCAAATGTCAGTTCTTCTGCAAACAGCTACCCTTTCTGGGACACATTGTTTCAAAAGATGGCATTGTACCTGGCACCCAGAAGATTCAGGCCATTTGCAAAATTCCACCTCTAAAGGACAAGTCAGAACTTTGCACATTCTTGGGAATGGTTGCCTATGTACAACAATTCATACCCAACTGTGGTGTCCTAACTACATCCCTGTCTGCCATAACTGGCGCCAAATCTAAGTTTGTATGGAGCCCCCAATGTGATCTTTGCTTCAGACGTCTTAAGGAGAAACTCACAACAGCACCCATCCTACAATACCCCAAACACAATGGGGAGTATCAAATGGAGACAGACGCCTCTGATGCATACATTGGGGAGTATTACAAATCAAAAACATTGATGGTGACTTTCTGCCTGTAGCCTACAAATCATGCAAACTGACAGACAGAAAGTGTCAATACCCTATACATGACAAGGAATTGTTAGCAATTGTGCACTGCATGGTCAAATGGTGTTGTTACCTAGAATGACATGAATTCACGGCATTGACCAACCACAAGTTGCTTATATACTTCAAAACACAAGCAAACTTATCCTGCTGTCAAGCCTGCTTGATGGAACTCTTAGAGAGATTCAATATGCTCATACAATACAAACCTGGTCCAGAACTCACCATGGCGGACACCCTCTTGCGCCTGTATGTCTGTGCCACAAGAAGAAAAATGGGCTCAACCCAGAATGGCCCCTCTTGGTACTTTGGACAAAGGACAAAGGCTTCCCCCTGGCACAACTAACATAAAAAAGAAACAGTCATTAAGAACAAACACCTATTTGCAGACGTGTATGGAACCTTGCATCAAAAAATCTCTGACAGAACTACCATCCCTTATATCCCTACACATCAGCAAGTTGACACCATCCTACGTTACCATAGAGACCTAAGGCACACCAAGAGTTGCAACCTATATGGGTTTCTTAAACACAAGGCCTGGTGGCCAACCCTGTACTGTGACGTTAAGAAAGTCCTAGACCAATGCAAAGTGTGCAAAATATTTGCGAGAAGCAACACCCCACCTAAGACTATATTGCCTATTTGTTCACAACTAGCCTTCAAGGCATGGGCCCTAGATATTGTGGGACCCATGCCAGGGAAACACAACAAAAAGAAACAGAACATCACTGCTATCAACTTTGCCACTTGCTGACCAGTGGCGCAGGCAGTGAAATCCCACACAGGCAATAATGTGCAATGGTTCATAGGAAAAGAAATCATCAGTAGGTTTGGAAAGCCAGAACTTCTGAAAAGCCAACAGAGGCAAAGAACTGACCTCTGAAGATACCAACATATACCTCACCAAGAATGGGGTCCAGCACACAGTGACAGCACCTTATCATCCTCAGTTCAATGGACGTGTGGAGTGGCTAAATGAAAGCCTTGTGCAGGCCCTGGCTAAGCTCACTGCTGGGAGACCTGAGGACTGATATAAGCAGCTACTCATTGCATTGCTTGTATTCTGGACCCACATTAACAGATCCACCGGGAAAAGCCCCTTTGAGCTAGTTTATGGAACACAACCCAATATCATCCAAGCGCTATCAGGACCTGTGACAATCCACATGTTTGGTGGTTTGCAGGCAGGGCTAATGTTGGACAAGGAAAAGTTTGGTTGTTTGTTGCAGGTAGAAGCCTAGTAGAGAATGATGGCTACTAGGGAAGGTGAGGCCTAGCTAGTAGGTGTAAAGACTACTAGAGGCGGATATTGTCCCCATCAGAAGAAGATATTGGCTGCTGTGGGCTAGAGGTCCTCACCCATCATGTAACTTTAGCTTCTTGGGGTGGGGAGTGATCCAGCCTGATGGGTAGCGTGTGATACTCAGGCTGGAAGATGTTTAGACCCTGGCAGGTAAAGCAGGCTACCAGAGTAGATGTGTGTGCCAGCATGGTAGGGGACTTGCCTACCAGGGCTGTAAGTTTTGGACCCCTGGCAGTTAGCGTGGGCTACCAGGGAGGGGAAGAGCTCTGAGGGCTCTATGTACCCTAATATGCTTACAGGAGGTCTGTGAGCAAGCATCCTACCTAACAGACTGGTAGGATGTCCTTGTTAATGTCCCTATGGGAGCTTTGAGGAGATCCCAAAGTGAGCATTGGAGGGCATAGATTTGCTCAGAGGTGTCACCAAGGAGGTTTTCTTGGGGGAGCAGCTGCAGAAATTGGTGTGATCAGGCCTCTGGGAAGTAAAGCTGATTACTTTGCAACTGAAAGCCCAGACTTAATCACCTGGGTGAGTAAAAACAATAACATAGACTTTAATGATCTATGGTTGGATGGCTAAGTGAATTGCCACTTGCAAGGGCCCAGTAAAACGCCAGTTCAATGTAGACTCATGCCTGGGTCTACAGGTTCTGACAATGGGGACTGAGATAAAGAACAAAGGTGGTTCATAGTAAGGGATCAGTAGAGAAGACTAGTAAGAAGTACTGTATGATCACAGTGAAGAATAGTTGAGGAATTGTTGGTTCATGTTGAAGTTTTAAACCAAGATGATTCATTGTGCAGTTAGAACCAAGGTGGTTTATAGTGAGGATAAGCTGAAGGAATGCAAGACCATGATCCAGAAGTAGCTGATAATGATGCAGGAGAGCTAAAGGATTGAAAGATCATGATGCAGAAGCAGCCAGAGGACTAAGAGATCAGAATTCAGGAGTAGCTGTAGATCTGAAGAAATAATAAGCTTCTTGGAGACTGAAATGAGCTGGCTGAAGGACCAGAAGATGATGGTGAAGGAATGGTGGTCCAGAGAAATGAGCCAAGATTTTACCTAATTGATTTGGGGAGGTGGGAAAATTTAAAATTCTTTTCCTTGGTTTAGTAGTAAAATCAAGAAGGAATTTGGATAGAAGTGTGAGTAAGAGATTTATTTATTAAGCTCCTAGGATAGATTAAGGTATGTTGCTATGAGAGCTGGATACAAAGTTGTTTTGGTGGGATTTTTTCCTTGGATTTTACAATATTTGTAAATATATGGGGAAAGCGTCAAAGAGGTCCAAAAAAAACAATTTAAATAGTATTATACTATCTAAATTGATTTAGTTTGAATGAAGGGAAGACTGGTGCCAGGATAATAGACCAGTTAACGCTTTGGTGCACAATGAGTTGTCAATTTGAGTGGTTTGAGCTGTGGAAACTGTTTTTCTATTTGGATTGTGGTAGAACTTCAGAAATGGTTCAGTTTTGCTCTCTGCATTCATTGGTTGAGTTCTAGCAGGTTTTCTGATGAAAATTACTGGTTGGAAGCCAAAAGCTTAAAGTATAAGCAAGGAAATAGTGAATTAATACTTTAATCTTTTGAGAAATTAAGTATGTAATCTTAAGTTATTATAGGAAAAAGTGAGTGACAATGGTTTAAGCTTTTAAAGAAAGCCATTCTGAAGGTGGAACCGTTGAGAAAAGGATACTTTAAGAAGGGGCTAGCTGGAAAGTTACAGGGTCTTTTCTGGGTCTATTGATTTCCTGTCAAGAGGTTTTTGGAAGCCTTTTGATTGCCAGCAGGAGCTTGGTTGGACTGGATCAAGTGGATTACAAAGGCTGCAAAGACTACAGAATGAGCTGAAGATCAAGCTAAAGGTGCATAATACCAAGATAAAGCAGCCAGAGATAGAGATAAGGGACCAGAGCTGGAACAGACCTCAGGAGCCCAAGATAAAGATGCATGAGTCCAATACCAAGTACAAGGAGTCCAAGATTTTGTTGGAGGACTCCAAGTATTGGTAAATCCATATTGTTTCCCTGGCCCCCTGGGCCATATACCAGAAGGTTTCTAAGGGGATCTTCCTTCTGATAGTGAATAAAAGCTCATTTTGACCCCTATACATATTTCTGAGATACATTTCCCCTTACTAGAGAATGACAACCCCTTCCAGCTTGTCCCTGGCTATGACCCAGGACACAATTTGGGGACTGGTGGAAGGAACCCCACAGGACCCAAACTAGAAATGCCCAGTAAAGTCCTGCCCCAATTGGACCCGCAAATCATACAGGCCAACAGCAACCAATCCAAAAGAGAAGAGAAACACCTACAGGAAACTTTTATCCCCATCCAAGACAGACTTGAGGTCGGTGACAAGATCTGGGTAATAAATGCCAACAAGAGTAAATTACAGCCAGAAAAAGTAGGCCCTGCCATTATCCTAAAGGTAACAAAACACTTCCTTGTGCAAGGAATTGGAAAACACACACAAGACATGTCACTCCATCATAACCGCCTAAGACTCTGTAAAGCAAGACAAAAGCAACAGGAGACTGTCCTATCTGCCACCAAACAACAGTTAGTACAATATGGCGCCCAGGCTCCTGACACCTCCCTGACGGCCTACCCCCAGATGAGGCTGATCTTCAGTTGGGGGGGTGTCAAAACAGCAGGCTCAACCCGCCAGCAAGGTTCCAAGTAAGTGGGTTTGTGACCCAAAATTTGATTCTACAGTCACTTAAAGTCAAACTAGGAATTTGACTTGAATTTCTAAATCCAACAGCATGAACAAATGATGACCCCTACAATGAATATCTTGTTTTGGCGCTTGACTCATTACCAGGATCAGGCCACCCCCTTCACTATCCCACTGTCTGATCAACACTATCATGTTCCTGTTATCCATGATTCACATCAACTATATAATCATTATCTCTCAATAAAGAATATTATCTAGTCTCTAAACATTTTTCCCTTGTAACTCTGCTAAAACAGCACAGTTACAACAATAATACAAATAACTTACACTTATTCAAAAAATAGCATAATACACTACAAAATACACCAGAATTGCATTAAACTAGCCATCTGAATTAGAACATGTAGATTATATTTTCCAGTGTGTAACTTTTTTATTGGAAACTAGTACTTTATTGATATCTCATATTGGATTTTGAATGTTTTATTGAATGCTAACTATACTAGGTTGTAGTGCCAGCAATGTCAATTTAGATATTATGTTTATAACTCAATGCATTTTGATTAATAAAATTCATTGTAAACTTGGCACTTTTAATTTTAATTTTATAATTGGACTGTGTCTATATTCAGGAGCCATTAACACTTATTACAAATATTGATACATAGTGTATCTTACAGCCTACATATTTACCTATTGATAATGATTCTGTAAACTTTTTATTCATATTTTGTGAGGTAATAATGATGTAATGGGTTAATAAATTACTGCTTATTACCATTAATTCACTGATTTTTGTGCTGTGGCAATTGTGCATTTTCTGATATTTACATACTAGTATCCAATTGGTTGGTTTCACATCCTATCACCTGTGTGATGGGATGTGAAACCAACCAATTGGATACTAGTGTGTAAATATCAGAAAATGCACAATTGCCACAGCACAAAAATCAGTGAATTAATGGTAATAAGCAGTAATTTATTAACCATTACATTATTATTACCTCACAAAATATGAATAAAAAGTTTACAGAATCATTATCAATAGGTAAATATGTAGGCTGTAAGATACACTATGTATCAATATTTGTAATAAGTGTTAATGGCTCCTGAATATAGACACAGTCCAATTATAAAATTACAATTAAAAGTGCCAAGTTTACAATGAATTTTATTAAACAAAATGCATTGAGTTATGCACATAATATCTAAATATCAGGATTTAACACATGCCTGCAATATTCTAATATAACATTTATATTTGTGGTCCTTATTTTGCTATTGTTAATGAAAAGTATTCATGCAAATAATTATATGTTATTCATAAAATGTACAACATTTTACTGATTATGAGAATGACAATAATGTAAAAAGAATATAATATTAATTATAAATCAAAAGAAATAATATCAATTTTAATAAGTTGTCACAAAGAAAGTTTTTATTTTACTTATCAAAGGACAAGTAGGGGAGGGAATGGGCAGAATGTACATTGCCATCATCTGTGCCTGTAAAAGGGACATAATCAGAGGTAGTGGGGAGGGAATGGGTGGTGGTTTGGGAGTCAGGGTTGGAAGGCAGGTGACTTGGTCTTGATGGGGGAGTTGGGGAGGTAGGGTTTGTTGACTGGGAAGAGGCAGCAAGAGCTGATTGCTTCAATTGCTCAAATTCTTCTTCTGTCACATATGCAGGCTTGATAAACCAAATAGATGAGTGTGGGGGGAGACAGGAGTCCTTTCTGGACTTATCACTATCACTTGCATAGAAGATGATGAGATCAGACAAATCCTGGACAAATATTTAGGAGAAAAGCTCATACCCCTTCTCAATTTGGGTGTACTTTTTTTATAGGTAACAGGATTTGAGCGCCTAAGAGCTGAGCCAAAAATTGTAAAGACATACATCTGCAAGATGCATGTCAGCGTGATTAGTGGGGTAGGACCAACAGGTATGCCCCACAGCCCTAATTTCTTTGGTTGCTCACTCATGCTGCTCCATCTCAGCACTCAGTACAACTGTGTACGCAGCTTGTTGAGTAGCCCACTCCTCCAGTATGCCCTTGAGCTCTGTCTGGTAGGCGTAGCTATCTGCGGTGTTTGATATTGCTAAGTAATGATCGATACCCAATGGGGAAACTGCCAACAAAACTCTGACAAATCAATATAAGATTGGGCCGCGATTGTAGACGTCAGATTGGATAAAATTTTCTCCATAATCTTGGATGCTTGCAGAAATCTTGGCATACAACAAGAAGATGACATCATTGTGCATTATCATTGCCTGCCCTTTAATAAAATTAATAATGGTTAAATTTTATGGGTTGGTATCCACCAAACTGGTACCACTGAGAACTTGATTGGACAAGATTCTAGCAGCAATCACTACTCTGTGCATCCACAAATTGACTGTTTTTTTATTTGTGAAAATGCCATGAAGTCCCAGTTGGAGACAAACCTGGACCAGGGGCATCTGCAGGTCACGTTCCATGATTGCCATCATAAGGGGATGGGCTTTTTTATATCAGTTGATGTACAGGCTCTAGTTGGGGTCTTCTTGGGAGGGGGCCACAGTTGGCATGGACTCACAGGGTTTCAGCCACAGTGGACTTTGCAAACCCCATTGTGGCTGCAATCTCCCTTAGGGACATAAGCATCCCTTGCTTTTTGACCATTTTGAGAACAATTTCTAGGGTGATCAATTTTCTTCTGCGTCTTGCAGAATGATTGGCTGGAGGTGGGATGTGTCCATCTTGGGAACTAGACATTGCCATCTTATTGGCTGTTTCTGGATTCTGACTTCCCTGGGTGACTCCTTGGCTCAGTTGTCTGGTTCCAGATTACATTGTTGATATGTGATTTGGGTTAGCAGCTGCCTGTGTGTGATGGGCAAACAGGGCCATGCTTGAGGATGCGGGAGAAAGAACATGCTCCTGAGTAGTGCTTGGGGAGGGGCCCACAGGTTGGGAGTGGCCATAGACAGAGGCTTCACTATTGTAAGACCCAGCGTAGCCCTGCATGATTTTTCCAAGGCCAGGAAACAGCTTGTTTACTTGGCTATTCTTGAATGAAGACATAATAAATTTTTATTAAAAGATTAAACTCAAAAATAGAAGTGTATTTTTTAGTCAATTTTATTGTTAAGTATGTTAAGCCGGTGAATATTATGATCTAAATTTTAGCCATCCTAAACTGGAGTAGGGTGGTTTTTGAGAATGCCTATTATTCCTAAAAGAATTAGCACAAATCCACTCTAGATCCTTTGACTTCCTATTTGAGATGCCTATAAATTATATTTATTTTAAATCCACCTCATTTTTGATTTGAAATTTGGTTCTTGGATTTGACAATCCCACAATTTCAGACTTGTTAATTTTTATATGATGTCTATGATTTATTTGACATACAGGAGATCTCAAATTGTACATTGGAATCCTGAATTTCTGATTCATGTATCCCACATTTGTTTGCTGTGTTTTGTCTTTTGTTAGTTGATTTATCTGCTCAAGAAATTTGAAATTTACCAATTTAAATAAATCAAAAAAGTCAAAATAAATGGTTGATTTTATTAAGTATTTTATTTTTCACTCAGTTGAGCTGCCCACAAATGTGATTTGAAATTTGGACCAAGGATTTGACAATCCTGCATTTTCACCTTTAGGTTCTGAATTTAAATTAATAGTAAATAAAAAATTATATAATCACACATGTATTTTATTAATAAAATTAGGATTTTACTTAAAAAGTGTCAAACTAGTCACTTTTGCTTTTAGAGTATCAAACACAAGTTTTTTATTTTTACTAGCAAATTTACTTATAAATTGCCCCTTAAATTGGTCTTTCAGCTAACCAAATTATTAAACAGAGTTAAATTCAAGTAAATTAAATCTTGGGTTTTGGTTTCAACCCCATATATTACTAGTAAAAAATAGCTTTAAATCAGTTAAGCCAAAAATACCAATATATTTTCATATGCAGCACTCAACTCCCTGGTACTTGAAAAAGTGTCAAGTACCAGGGAGTCAAACTTACCACAGTTGCCAAGAGTGGAAAGAGAAGCAATCTCACTACAACAGGAGCGCTTCCAAGTCAGGGACAATATATGGATTGTTAACCACAACATGCACAAGTTGGATCCAGGATTATTAGGACTAGGCATCATCATGTAAGTCAAGCCAAACAACACCTACCTCATCAAGGGTATTGGTGCTTGAACAGAACTCAAACATATGCACCATGACTGCCTCTGCCTGTTCAAAGCAAGAATAGCACAATGTAGCTCCTGGCTTCCTGTACCCAATGTCAAACTAGATCAATACCAATCCTAAATCCAAGACACTCTCAAGAACATTCCTAAGATTCCACCTTCTAATACCCCAGAGGAGATGTCACAACATCTACAGTTATTCCCTCTTGGGAAACTAATTCCCTGAGTGACTTGCCCAAAAAATCCCTGACTAACCATTTTTAAGTAATCACATACCTTACACAAGGAAGAAATCTTCAAAACAATCAGCTTTGATTGTAAAATCCAAAAGAATTAAGAAAGAAATAGTGTTTATAAATGTGGATTCAAAATCAGCAGTTGTCATTAATTCAATTAATGAAAACAATTTAAACCTGCATTCAAATCAGTTAAATACATCAATTAATGAATTTCAAATAGAAAATCAAACAAAAAGCAAAAATTTGCTTCTTAATATAAAATCTAGTCTAAACAGAGGTTCCCAGCTCATAACCAAACCCACTGGTGACAAAAACCACATTAAATTAATGAAATTGGGCTCCAAAAGGATTCATTTATCAAAAACAACCAATCAGAAGAAAAAAAATGCACCACAGAATCCAACCTCTACCCAGGGGTCCCAAAGGACCAATCAAAAACAGGAAATTGTCCAAGCAAAAGGAATAATCTACATCTGAGCCCAGAAACCACCTCAGTTCAAAGCAAGGTACTAAATTTCATCTCACCAGCCAGAATCAATCCTACTTCTTGCATTGCAGACTGCAGTCTACTGCAGTTCTGTAAGTTGATTCCTTCTCACCAAGTCCTGAAGAATACCCTGGTAACTATCTTGTCTCTTCCTTGCCTCCACTCATTATTTACGCTGACTATTTACTCCTAAGAAAATTGCTCCAACAAATTTAACTCTTTCTAAAAATTCAAATAAATCTAGATTTTCAACTTTGATATTGACTAGTAGATAAATTTAGCTCCTCCTCCTCCATCAACAACATGAAGCCCATTTGTGGGGTTCCTGGTCACCAGTCCCCAAAGTGTGTCCTGGGTTGTAGCCAGAGACCAGCTTGGAGGAGTTGTCATTCTCCAACAGTGGTGAAGGGTTGGTAAGGAGCTTATACTTGGCTTGCATAAGGGCAAACTCCTCTAGTACCTTCCCAATTACTAAGCAAGCGTCTCCACTGTACACTTGTACTTCAGCAGGCACCAGACCTTCTGTAAGTTAATATCAATCCTGTAATAGTCTTTCAAACTCTTCCCCAATGAACTCTCTTCCTCTATTTGTCATTTCCAAATGCTTTGTCACTTTCTCCCACTCCTCCTGGGAAGATTTACTAGAGGCAAACTTCCTTCACCCTAAGCAATAGGATTCCTCCTCCTCTGGGCTAGGATAGAAAATATGGGGTAATTGACTCATGGGACTTATACTCTTTCTTTACATTGGAAAATTAGATAGGGGTTGTAATAGGCGCCTTACTCACAGTCAGAAGGAAGATCCCTGTAGAAACCTTCTGATATATGGCCTTGGGATATGGGATAATAAAAGGTTTGTGCCAATACTTGGAGTCCTTTAAAAATCTCTTGGACTCCTTGGACTTGGTCTTGGGCTCCTGCTCCTTGGTCTTGGGCTCCTGTGCTTTGGTCTTGGGTACCTGCACCTTAGTTGTGGGCTCCTGTGCTCTAATCTTAGGCTCCTGCAATCTGTCCCAGATCTGGCTTCCTATCCTTGGTCTTCTGCTCCTTCTGTAGCTTTTGTGGCCTTTGTAATCCACTTGATCCAGTCCCTGAAGAGTCTCAGATAGCTTTCCCTTTTATAGCCCCTTGTTTCAGACCAAAAACCTCTCTTAGAACTCTGGTTCTTCAAAGCTTAAACTATCCTGTTTTTCTTCTTCTATAATATATTAAATCTTTAAACTTACTTTAGCCAATGAAAGACCTGAATTTTCTGCTTCTGCTCCTCATTTTTTAGGTTCTAACTCTCAAGTTAAAGCCCTTAAAACACTGATTGAATAAACTTTGGCTTGCAGCCAATCAAACGCCTTGATTCAACAGTTTTGCCAAAAGGATTTCCCCGGATGACCTGTCCTTGACCCTGGTTTGAACCTGAGGCTGTCTCACTCTGGGTAAACAACTGCTCTGTGTTTTGAACAGTTTTGCTGTGATTCCTGTCACGTTTCCCCAGCAAATCTCGAGCACTTCCACATATGTTTTACTTAGGCAAATTTTGACCCTTTGATTTTTCAATGTTTCCCTGTGTTTCTCTGCGTTTCCTTCAACGTTTTGCAACTTCAAACCTGCCTGCTATTTGTCTTTTTGTCTTTCCTAGTTGTTTTTGGCAAAATTTGCTCTTTTGCCTTTACAGTTTTCTGTTCTCCTTCCAGCTTTTTTCTGGCCTATTTCCTCTCCAATCCTTCTTTTAAAAATAACATATAGTTTTAACAAACTATAGGTTCTTTTTCCTTATCTTTCTTTTTTATTTCATCATTTTTAATTCTTTTTTAATCATAATCAGGCAGTATCTAATTATTCTTTAACTGCTTCTTTTGTTTTAAATTTCCTCTCAAAAGTCACTAAACCAGCTCTTCCAGCCTCTGCATTCAGTCCAGCTGGTTCATCCTCTCAGCTCTTCAGTTCTTCAGCAGTAACTTCTGGTCCTTTGGCCATCCTGCATTATTATCAGCTAGTCCTGCATCATAATCTTCTTATCCTTCAGCTTATCCTTAACCAGTTCCTCACCAAATCCTTACTAGGAACCACCTTGGTTCCACCTGCACACTGAACCATACTGGCTCATTCCATTCAATGTGAATTAACAGTCCATAAAATAGCCTTCACTGTGACCAAACAGTCCCTCTTGCTAGTTTTCTCTGTTAATTCCGTAAAACATCTCAGTTCTTTATCTCAGCCCCCATTACCAGAACTCGTAGACCCAGGCATGAGTCTACATTGAACTGGCGTTTGACTGGTCCCTTGCAAGTGGCAATCCACTTAGGCCATTCAACCATAAATCTATGTCTATGTGTTGTCTTTACTAACCCAGGTGATGAGGTCTGGGCTTTCAGTTGCAGAGTAATCAGCTCTACTTCCCAGAGGACTGATCACATCAAGTTCTGAAGCTTGCTTCCCTGAGCAAGCCACCTTGGTGACACCTCTGATCATGCCTATACCCTCCAATGCTCACCTTGGGTTTCCCCAAAGCTCTCATAGGGGCGTAAACAAGGACACCCTACCAGTCCGTTAGGTAGAATGCTTGCTCACAGACCTCCCATAAGTGTATTAGGATACATTGAGCCCTCAGAGCTCTTCCTCTCCCTGGCAGCCCGCGTTACCCGCCAGGGGTCCAACACCTACTCCCCCCAGTAAAAGTTCCCTGCTTTTTATTTCAGTCTTCACCCTCCTGCAGCCATGGTTTCCTGCTAGGTGAAGCACTATAGCCTAAAGCAGCCAACATCTTCTGCTGGGTGGAGGCAACATCTGCCCCTGGTAGTCCTCTGTCACAACTAGGCAGGCCCCTACTTACCCTAGTAGACCATGTTACCTACTAGGCTCCCCTTACTTATCCCTAGCAGCCCTATGTTACCTACTAGTTTATAGTGTTTACCAGCTAACCACCCATTGTCACTCTTCAGCATATTCTCTTTATTTGAAGCCAAATCAACCCTTGCCTGCAAAACAGCATCCATGTGGATCACCACACTATTCTTCTATTATGGGTCTTCTGTGTGTTAATTGGATATTTTCAGGAAACCAGGCATAGGTAGAGGCATTATGTGACTCAGGACAGGGTACTGCTGGGCCAGTGGGTAACGCCCACAATAGGATGGGTGCTAACTTGATAATATATAATACAGATTTCCCAAGCAAGTACCAGGGCCCTGATTTGGGCACCATAGAGTCTACCAATTCTGTAAAAGTAATGTAGAGTACTCCAAACATTTGGGTGGACATGGTCTTGGCGGCAGGTGATGGTTTCATTGGGTGGTTGGGCCGTGGGGTTAAGGGTGGAGTGGTGGGGACAAAGTATGCAAGAAGATAATTGTACTTGTCTTTGAACAATAGGGGCGGCACCTTGTACCACTTTCCTTTATGTCTTATTTATTCAGTCTCTCTATTCCTTGCTAAGGGATCAGCAATGAAGATGGTCTCCAAGTTGTACTCCAAGTAGGCAGGGTTGGGTGGGTATTTGGCAAAATGCACAGGTCTGAAGGGGGCTCCAGGGGGACATTATAGTGCCTTAGAAGGGTCAGCAGGCTGGTCACTAGAGGGGGTGGTTGCTTGTTTGTCTACTTGGCCAGAGTTAAGATGAAAGATCACTAAGACTAGATAAGGTAATAATTTTCAAACCAAAGGTTCATAAAACTTTATTATTAAAAAATTACAATAGGGCCATCCCCATACCACCAGAGTTCTTACACCAGATGATGTTGCTACTCCACTTTTTGCAGACTTCAGATCTGGGGACAGTTCATTGGTTGGGCTTGGTCCTTGGCTTCTGGTTTTGTGGGTGGCAGATCCTAGTTGTGCTTGCTCTGATGAACAGAAGTGATGATGCTTTGTTCCGCCGCTACTGTTCACATCACCTGAGCAGCCAAATTGTATTACCCATTCTGGACTGGAGGCTGGCATTAGCTGGTGATCATTGGTGGGACTGGCAGGAGGCCTTGTTTTAACCACCTTTAGGAAAGCTACAAGTTCTGCATAGGTATGGGTCTTTGGTGGCACATGGTTAACAGCAATCTGGTGACCATTCAGGGAATCATCCTTAAGAGTCTGGTGGGTTCCTGTCTCTCCTGAGTGAATCAATTTGCCTTTGGAGGGTCAGGGTTTGATTCTGAGGCTTTCAATATTGATTTCAAACTTTCAGTATTGATATTTGACAGGCTGGAAGATTTCTGTTCCTCCTGGTTAGGGCAAGGCATTATCAGCGGTCCAGGGTTTGGCCCAACTGGCAGTCTGGCTGGCTCCTGTTCATCCTGATTGGTGAAATGCATCTCCTGAGGACCAGGGTTTGATTCCTGGGTTTTCAATACAAGTATTGAAATGTCATTCATGACAGATATGGTCAGGCTAACATGAACTTTTAGACTCCCAAACCAACCCTCACTGATAAATCTGAATACTCCATTCTGTATCAATTTGGTCCACACTGCTGCCATGCTCCCTATGTTAAAACTGCTCAATTCTATCCTATAATTCATCCCAAGGCCCCCTGGCTGATATTAAGATACACCAGTGTTTACTATTTGGTAAATTACTTACACCCTTTCTGGAAATATTCCAATTAATTGATCACCTTCTTCATATGCTAATGATAGGAATTCCAGTAGGCTTCACTCTAGTTAAGTTTAAATTGGGGCCCCTTCTCCATTCAATTGGAGAAAGGTTACCTAATGAGTAAATTCCTTACACCATTAAGTTGGTGGCACTGTTATCATTTGGCCATCTATTACAGGATCAAACATTTCAAATACTAAGAGGAATATAACTTGGACAAGCCTTGTGACTTAAGAGGAACAATTACTTGGATAAGCCCCATGACTACCATAACGTACATGGACAGTATGTGTTTTCCATGATACTATATAATACTCTAAACCTATATAAAATAAAGTACCATTCTCTTCTTAATTTCCCCCTTTATCTTGTTTATTGTAATTCCCATAAGTATATACTTGACATAGGTTATTTTCTTCACCTACAATAGGAGCTGTATTAACTCATTTTTATCAATAACTAGGTTTAAATCATTCAATCATTTTAAGGGGGTTTCAGCTTTCTTTTTTACATTCTTCTTTATTGAGTAATATATTTCAGGCAAAAATGACACTACTGTGACACTTGTTGATCCCACCAATGAGTGACCTCTTCATCCCAGTACTGTTTTATGGTCCCATATTCAAGACAGTCTGTCTATCTGACCTCCAGATACCTAACCTCACAATCCTGAACCCTAGATTTAAAGCCTAATGTCAGAAGATATATGAACCTTTAGCTCTTTAATCCAGCATTATTATCATTCTGAAATAAAAGGTGTTCTAAACCACTGGTTCACACAATTCTTATCATATTTAATCCTAGTAAAATGTCACCTGGACTCTGTGCCTACTGGTCTTTTTCCCCCTCCAACCCACTAACTGTTGGCTTCCCAGCCCAAAGCTTACAGGCCCTCTGATTTTATCTTTATTCCAGCTCATTTCACAGGATATCCTATCAAGCTGATCTATTGAGATCTTACCCTAGAAAAATCTTATTATCAATATCTTGGCTTAAACTAGAAAACTCTGTAAAATAAAGCATTAAGGGGCCTGGTATAGTATCTATCCCCAGTTGTTTAGAGACAAATGCAACTGCCTCCCAGATCACCAGGTTCTCATTAAACCCCTCCTACCCCTAAATCCAGCTACCTGTCTGCTCATGATATCTCAGTAGACAATTACAATAACTGGTTTTGAATTATATATATCACTCTAACTGGGGTGATTGACACTATCATTCCTGCAGCTAGTCCCTGGTCCTGGAGGGGAGACTCTCTATCCTACATCTTCAATTTAGCACATATCATCTGTTAGGTTCTTCCCACAGCCTGTCACTGAAGGGCCAGCTGCCACTGGGTGGTATCCTGACATGATTGGTCAAGAACAATGTACATCTTTATACCATCTTCCTGAAAATGTATATCTAAAGATGAGACAGCCCGGTGTTGGGGGATGATGTATAAGCTGCAAAGCTGATCTCCTGATTAAATGATCAAATCTTGATCTGGCTTGACCCCAGTCAGATCAGATGAAATAGCAGGTGTCTGAGCTGAGCCTTCTGCTGACACAGGCTGAGACCCAAATACCTAAATAAATGGCTTATCTAACCTGAAGCTGGTTTGGGGCTGTCAGAAATTTTGGTTCTGCTCCTAGACCTGTCAGCCTGATTACAATTTTCTTTATTGGGTATAGATGTTATTTTGGACATTAGATTTATTGAAATGCTTGTATGAGGACAAGTGTTCCTACAACATCTGGTATTTCCTTGGCAGGGCAACGGCTGTGATGTCAAGGGAGGCAACTAACAAGCGGCTCTCTACGCTGGCGGCTTGCTACATTCTTTGAGTACTGACAATGGTCTTTGAACTCAGATTTATTCTTCTACTACAAAAATGTTCTGCAGTAGGATCTTCAAAATTGTCTGCCTTCCATTAGTCCAATGGAAGGGCTTTTATAGAGCTAGTGCTCTCTTGCCAGGATAAGATCATCTTGCGCATCTAACTCTTGCTTAGTAGTCTTTTCACCCCCAAACCGCCAGCATCAACCCCCAGAGTCAGGCATCCATGCAATGGTATGGGATTCAATGTAGTAGTACCTTGTGAAGGGTACTTGTTGTAATATAATCATGTGTGATCTATAAGCGTGCCAGCAGTAGCGGCGCTAATACATGACTCTATTTTTAGCGCATGGTAGGTAATTTCTCAGTGGCCTTTCTATCAAGAATTTGCAGTGGCACTGGAGGGTTGCCAGTACAAATTGATCACTTTCTTTTAGATCCTTGGAGAAACTCATGTTCTTCAACCCGGCAGTTTGCCAGAGTCTTTCAGATTAACTATAGCCAATTGAGAACCAGTCATAATTGGAGATTTATGATATTCCTGGTTGTTCTGGCAATAAGTGATCCAAATCTATTTTACTAAGGCTTCTCAGATCAATTAAGCCTGCTAGTAATATATCAGAGGCTTCTCCAATTAATAGCTTGGCAGGCCGCCAAGATTGACAGGGTAGAACAAAGTCAGTATAAATTCCTGACATTTCCCCAACTTGACTTAGTTATACCGTCAAGAGTGAATTATCAATCATAATGTTGCATCCCAGCAATGCTTCCAACACTTCCCAAGTTACAGATGCCTGCAGCCTCATTGCTGCCATGTTGGTGTCAGATTGTGCCCTGTTCCAGGCAATGTCTTATGATGCCAAGAAGTACCATATTTGCGGGCTTTACAATAGAGACACCAGCACAGTTTTTACTGGCATGGGTCACAAGGAGCCTCCCCAAAAGCAGGTATGTCAGGAACCCAAGTTCCCACCAAAGCAACCAGCCCGTGAGAAACCAAACCAGCGGGGTGCAGAGATCCCCTTGGCTCCTTCTGAAGAGCAACCCATTGACACTCAGGATTTGGTTCAGGGGTCTTCAGCCTTGCAGGCTCCAGTTGGCAACCTTCCAACTGTCCAATACCAAATCAATATGCTTGAATTTAATTGTGCTGTCCTTTTTACAGCTACAAATTGTGTTGCCAATTCCTCTTTATTGTTCTACAGCAGCGGCCCAAGCAGGACCTCAAGGCACGCATCTTGTCTTCTAGTTTTGAATTCTTCTCTGTAGATGATGAAGTGTTGGTGGAGCACTTGAGCCACAACCTTCTGGACCTTGTTGAAGTCTCCTGTAATGGCAACCCTGTTGATGGTTTGGAACGGGGATTTTTTATCCAAATTGCCAACCAGATAATCCAATCCTGGTTCCAGAATTTTCCCCCATTCTTTTCAATATACCAGAAACTCCAGGTTGATAACCATGACCAGCAGGATAGTTGTCCAGGGAAGGTAGTCTGCCACTGTTGGGACGTCTTTCATAATGGGGATCAGAAAGCCGCAGTACAGGCCATGGTTTTATGTGGGAATGGCATGTTTGGGAGAGAGAGGAGCTAAACTAACTAAGTTTGGCTCTCATCCTGGGGGAAGAGTTCACCAGTACACCATCCAGTGCAGGACTGGGATGGCCGCTCAAAGGGGCGTCCATAGGGAGAATGTGGCGGATAGACGGGGGAAGTATGAATCCAAGCCCATCAATAGCATCCCACCAAGCAACCAGGGAGCACACTTGGGGCCCAACTCTTGCCCAACCAAGTCCTCATCAGGGGCCTGTGAGACTGGGATCTCTGAGGGAAATGGGACCGGACTAGGGGTTATGGGTGGAAAGGAATTGAGGGCAGAGGGCTTGAGGTTGTCCCATGTCAAGCTTCTTACAAAATTCTTGCTGGTGGCAAAGATATCCTGGGCGCGTCCAGTGATGTTCTCCAGTAAGTGCATGAACTGATCCAGATTGGCACCAACATAATGATAATGGGAAATATTCCCCCACAGATCTGGGGTAGTACACCATATCAATACTAGAGCTGGTGCCAAGGTGTAAACAACAAACTTGACAAGAGGCATCAACATTTGTCTCAGTCTCAAGATCTGGGGTCAGCAGCAGTAGGGCTTGTCCCTCTAAGGTTTTTTATTTTTAAAATTGGTAACACAGAAAAAGGGCAACCAAATGTCTGGAAAAACAAGATGATAAAAAGGAGTCCAAGAGGAGCAAGAATGGCAGCCACAGGACAATGGCAACTCTTGAGACCAGGTTTATTAAATTTAAAGCGTATAACAAGTGAAATGTGACTTGAAAGCAAAAGGACAAAGATTTTGAACTTAAAGTAAGTAATTATAGTGGTTTTAATACTAATTTTAAAGTTCAAAACAGATTCTCAAAAGCAACTAAGGTAAGCGTAAGCAACAACACTAACGTTAACTATAGAGGCTTTGAAAAGGACGCCGGGAACCAGGGGAAGACCAGTAAGGTGAGGAATGATAAAGTAAATACCAACAAGGTCAAAGAAACTAATAGGCCAAGAAAAGGTACCCAAAAGTTCAATCAACTTATTTTGAAAGTATATACTTTTAATGATTAAAGAATGAGCAAGCAGGGGACCAAAAGTCCCCTGTTTTTCTTTAAGGGAAACCATTTGAAATTGCAAGGTCAGGTGACCTCAACCAGTCATTTGATTGGATGGGATAGAATTTTTGCCTATAGTTTCAGGGAGTTTGGATGGTTTCTCTCCAATTTCTGGCCCAACCTCTGATTGGCTAGTGCCTAGAGGACACTTCTGGATGCCATTAATTTCAGTTGGAATGGATTTTGTTGATTTAACCAAAGCGCAACCTGGTTGTTTAGACTTAATCAATTTTAAATGCGGGCAAGCCCAAGCCAAAAAATAATCCAAATTGAACAGAGATTCCTCCTAAGTAGGAAAAGAGTTCAAAACGTCAGTGTTTGCCACCTGGGAAGGGTATGCCAACACAAATCTCTCATCAATTGTACAGGCTAAACCCTCAAGAGAATTAAGGGGCTTGGCTGGCTTTGGAGCAGATTTTTTTGTGCGTTGCAGGAAGATTTTCCTATCCAAGGCTAAAGGGGGGAGTGACTTTACAATGTTGACACCTGACCTGCGTCTTCCCCAGGGAAGCTTCAATAGGATGGCTGCACACTGGGAAAAGCTAAGAAACGCTGTCAGGAATATTAAGGCAATACTCCTGGACAAGTATCTTTCCATTGATGATTTCATCATGGATTACCTAATACTGGGATGTGGCTATTCCCTAGAGGGTGGCCTCTGGCGGGTCAATTGGGACTTTGAGTCCATCCCCCTTCCTTTGGTCAATTTCTCCCACCTTTCTCCTGCCCATAAGAAGCTGTGGTTGCGCGTGGCTGTCTTTCTGTTTGTTGAAAACTGGCAGTTTACCTTTGAGTTGCTTTCCTGAGATGTAGCTCTTCTAGCTGGGGACCAAGAGCCTGACATGTCTGTGGTGACTTCCTGGCCTGAAAGCCCCAGCCCGGTCAATCCCAAGGAGGATTCCAACAAGGACAAAGAGGAAACAGAAGAAGATGAAGAGAACAAGGAGAATAACAACAAATACCAGGAGGGTGATCTTTAATCTTGCCCTTCTGCTCACTTATAATAAAAGTCAATTCAAAAATCTTTATTTATATATACTTTAAAAATATAAGATGGTAACTTAGATGCCATTTTTTGGCAAAGTGTGAAAAGGTTTGAGGAACCTTGCGTGGACTCTATTAATGAGTTGCCTATCCAAAACATCCTTGATAGTATAGGCGTCTTGACCTGTTCTTTCAATGACTTCAAATGGACCTTTCCAAATGGTGTCAAGTTTGTGTGCTCTTCCTATTACTTTATTGTGATAGGAAACTTGAGTTCCAACCTTGAACTCTGGCAGAGCATGGCAGTTGTAATTATCCTACTGGTGTCCTCTTGCTCTGGCCAGCATAGTCTCTGTGAAAGCTTCACCCTGAAGCTTAATCAACACATCTCCCATCTTGTCATGTATTGGTTGTAAGTGATCTCCCCAGGGTTGCTCATAGGGGAGAACAGGATTGGCGGGATGGCAGGGTGTTGACCATACATCAGCTGGAATGGGGAAAGCTTAGTTGTGCTGTGGATAAGGATGTTATATGCAAACACAACTGCTGGCAGGAACATATATCACTTGAAGGTACGCTTATCTGCCAGTTTTTGAAGGATATTCACCAAGGTGCCATTTGCTCTCTCAATCATCCTGTTTGTTTCTGGGTGGTATGGAGTAGAGAGCACTCCCCTCACGCCCATGAGCTCATTAAGCTTTGGGATAACATTGGCCATGAAGTTGGTGCCATTGTCTGTAAGAATGAATTGCAGAAAGCCATGGCGATGAATAATTTGCTCTAAGATGAACCTTGTAGTGGCCTCTGCGCTGATGTGCTGAAGGGCTTTCACCTCTACCCACTTGGTAAGGTGGCCCATGGCTACTTTAATGTATCTGAGCTGGCCAACACACATTGGAAGAGGGCCAAAAACGTCAATGCTGACGTTGTGCCAAGCAAATTTGGGCTCAACAGCCTTATATTGGTGCTTAGGCAAAATGGTTTCGCATGCTGGCACTCTGTGAAGCAAGTCAAGTTCTCTTTAGTATCAAATAACAGGGACTCCCAATAATATTGGAGCTGCAACTGGTGTACCATCTTTCAGAGACCACCATGGCCCACAGCCTTATGGGCAGCCATGATCAGGGACAATCTTTCTAAAAAGGCGGGGAGAAATGTACTTATTCCCTTGATGATACTTGTATAGTTTACCATCTTCTACTCTACAGTCCTTCATCAGTTCCTGGAGGATAGCCTGGATTTTGTCAGGCTTGTCCTCAAACTGGCCATTTAACATCTTATCATACAGCACATCAGCCTGTGAAGATACAATATTAACAGTTGGGAGTCTGGATAACCAGTTGTTATTCTGATGTTTTGCTCCTGGGCAGTGCACTATCTTATAGTCAAATGCCTGCAGCTTTAGAGCCCATTGTGCAAGGCAACCTTCAGGCTCTCATAGATTCTGGAGCCAGCTCAGACTGGAGTGGTCAGTCACAACTGTGAAGTGAACCCCATGAAGATACACCTGGAACTGTTTGTAGGCATATATTACTGCCAAACATTCCCGTTCTGTCACAGTTTAATTACGCTCATGGACGTTCAGAGAGCAACTGGCGTAGGCAACTGGATGTTCCTCACATCATCATCATTCTGGGAAATTACTGCTCCCAGCATGCTCAAGGATGCTTCTGTATGGACCACAAAGGGCTTAGTAAAACCAGGATACATAAGCACTGGACTTCCAGACAGGCTGGTTCTTAATGAGTCAAAAGCAGACTGGCAGGCAGAGGTCCAAGTAAAAGGTACTCCATTTTTAAGCAAGTGAAAGAGAGGTTCACCTGTACGCAAGAAATTTGGAATGAGCCTGCAATAGTGATAAGGAGCGCCTTTTGGGGAAGCTTCAAATATGGGATTAAGAAGGAAGAGAAGTATATTTTATTGGATAATACTTTAGACTTATATAGACTTGGCTGTGGTGGGGATTTAGTTGGATTGAATCTAGGGGTTGGTCATGTGCAACATGGGTTTGAGCCACTGGATACTTGGACAGTCAGGTGATATTGCTTGGTTACCATTCTTGGATGTCAAATGGTATATTGGAAGGGGACCAAATTGGGCGATGGCTGGATGCTAAGTAGGTTGGCGGTAGCCAGAATACTTGTACATCCAGACCCTTGACACACCCCTCCCTTAAGGGGTTACTCTGGTGAATCAGGAGGGGGCTTTTTTTCACAGCTGCCGCCTGATGCTCATGGAGCTGTTTACTAGTTGGAACAAGTCTGGTTGAGTGCTCTCCTTTACTGAGGCAGAGACAGGTTCTGTGGTATTTCTTGATAATAGGGGTTTTGACACTTTGGAATTTTACTAGGTAGGTGTTGTGCTCTGGTCTGTATTTGATGACTCTTCCTGGTCCCCAGTGTACTGAGTCTAGTTTGTTTCTGTTGTCAGCTAGAATCCATACAGGGGAGTTGGTAGGAAGTGATTCCTCTGTGGAGGCTACCTTTTGTGTCTTGAGCCTCTTCATTTCTGCTATTTTAGCTTTGAGGCAGATGTGTTGTAGGTTTGGTGCTTGCCCTACTGTGGGAGGTTTCCCCGGGGGGATCTTTATGTAGGGCTGATTGTTGTGGGTGATTACTTCTGGTTTGTACCTGTAGGTTAGCTCACACAGTGAATAGCCTTTTCCTTGATTGGTGCGGATCCAGGATACTAATAATGCATGTTTCACATATAGTGGCCATGTGTCT
This sequence comes from Entomophthora muscae, assembly GCA_014839935.2. Taxonomy (NCBI): domain Eukaryota; kingdom Fungi; phylum Entomophthoromycota; class Entomophthoromycetes; order Entomophthorales; family Entomophthoraceae; genus Entomophthora; species Entomophthora muscae. The sequence goes on from QTSX02007264.1 coordinate 168,590, forward strand.
TTGGCTTTGCCATCCATTATTTCTCTAGGGCCTGATAAGGCTGCCGTTGAGGCATTCCACTCTACTGTTGACATGTGGCCTGTATGGAGAGGTTGTGGAGTGCTTAATATTTTTGGATTTTAAGCTGTCATTTACTATGTGACTTGATAACTTGGTTGCTCCATCAGTTATGATGTAGTCTGGAGTGCTGTAGTTGGCTATGATTGCTTTGTTAATGAAACAGCTGATGGTTTCTGCTTTATGGTCTTTTGTTGCCCAGCAGATGGGCCAGCCTGTGGCAAAATCAATAGCTACAATTAAGAAGTGTTTATTTTTTTTGTTTCTGGGAAGGGGACTACTACGTCCAATCCCAAAACCTTGAATGGTTTAGGGTTTGGTACTGGGTTGGCTGTTGGCTGAGGAGCCTTTGTACTGGTGTATTTCTTGTACATTGTGCACTTTTTCAGAACATCAACTATATCCTGTTTGAGGTTAGGCCACCATACTATCTCTTTTAGTGTGAGGTATAGGTTGTTAGCCTTTGTAAGGCCTAGCAGGCGGTGATGTCTTAGTATGGTGTCAACTCTTTGTGCAAGTGGGATGTACAAGACATGTTTTTCATTGATAATTTGGTATACTGTACCATTTTATACATGAAATACTTTTTATTTCTTACTAATGTATTGTGGGTCAGTTGATGTGTTGAGGGGTCTTTCCCTTTAGTTTTATACACAGTGTTTTACAGGTTTGGCCTGTCAGGGTCCAGGTGATCAGGGTGATCCTCTCTAGGCTGACATAGTCTAGAGAGAGCATCAGAAGTGACCAGCTCTGCCATCTTTTTGTATTGGATGTCCAGGTTAAGCTGTTCCAGCAAGGACATTCATTTGGCTTGTTGCCGTGCAAGTGCATTCTGAATTTTGAACTAGATTAAGGATTTATGGTCAGTTAGTACTCAGACGTTTAAATGTCCTTCCAGATAAAATCTCCATTTCTTGCATGTGTGATATATTGCTAGCAATTCCTTATCGTGTATTGGGTATCTCTGCTCAGTATTAGTTAGTTTTCTGCTTTTGTAACATACTGGCAGGAAGCCTTGCTGCATTGGATGGCAGATGTGCAGGACTGCGCCAATGGTGGTGTTGCTGGCATCTGAATCAAGCTTGTAGCACCTGTTGCTATTTGGGGATTGCAAGATTGGTGCTTCAATCAAAGCTTGCTTTAATAATTGGAAATTTCTGTCACATTCTGGAGTCCAGATGAATTTCTTTTTGACATTACCCTTGGTTAAGTCATTGATTGGTGTGGTTAGTTTTCCGCAGTCTTTGATGTATTTCCTTAGGTAAGCTACCATACCAAGAAAGCATCTAACTTGTTTAACGGAGGTGGGGTGTTGCATGTTATTTATGGCTTTAATTTTGTCTGGATCTGCTTTGATGTCCCCGTCAGAGACAATGTGGCCCAAGATCAGGAGTTCATTTTCCATAAATTGGCACTTACTTGGTTTTGCGTAAAGTTTGTGCTTTGCAAGTCAATCAAGTGTCTTGTGGACATGTGTGAGGTGTTCCTCTTTTGTTTTTAAGAAAGTGATGATATTTTCAAGGTAGCATAATGTATTTGAGAGACCTTTTAGTGCTTGGTTCATCATGGTGACAAACGTTGCAGGAGCGTTAGTCATCCCAAAGTTCATTACTCTACATTCAAAGGATCCAAATTGCGTACAGAACACAGTTTTTGGTATGTCCTTTTCCTTTACTTCAACTTGGTTGTAACCTGAGGTGAGGTTGATTTTGGAGAAAAATTTGGCCCCTGAGAGTCTTGCAAACAGATCTGCTATAAGTTGAAGGGGGTATTTATTCTTTACTGTGCTTGCATTTAGTGCTCTGTAGTCAGTTACTAGATGTAGAGTGCCTTCCTTTTTCTTTACAAAGAATACTGCTGCCCCCCATGGGGATTCAGACGGGAAGATGAAGCCTTTAGCTAGGTTGTCCTCAATATGGGTTTTGAGGGTTTGTGTCTCCATGGGGGAGAGTCTGTAGAGGAGTGCAGGTTTAGGCATGGCCTTGCATAAGTTGATGACATATTTTACCTCCCGTTTGGGGGTAGTTTAGTGAGTTCTTCCTTGAATACATGAGTGTATTCATTTAGGAGTGCCACAAGTTCTGGGCATTGGATTTTGGTTGTTTTTATTTTATTGAACTCAGTGTACCTCATTATGTGGAGGGTATTATCTTTGGTTAGATATTCTGAGTCATCTTGGTTTATGACTTGGACAAATACTGTGTCTCTTATAATGAGATCATTGGGTTCTTTGGGGATGTTGAAATTGACTCTGTTGTGTTTGATTGTCATGGTTTTTGTTTTCCAACATATGCTGGGGTTCACTTGGGTGAACCAGTCCATGCCTGCTACAATGTTGTATTTTATGTTGTTCATGAAAATTTCTTTTATGGACGTTTTTATTCCTTGGAGGTCAATTCTTAAGGGAGTTGTTTTGCCTTTGAGTAGAACCTTTGATTTATCTGCCATTCTGGCGTATTTGAAGTTGGATTTGACAACTGGTATTTTGTACTTGGCTACAAATGGTTTGCTGACCATAGTGTGTTTTTCACCAGAGTCAAATAAAATTTTATGTGTATGTGATTTTTAAGTGCATGGATAGACAAGAAGTTGTGAGCAATCTTTAATTTTTACGTTCATAAAAATAGAGGATTGCGGGACATGTGGGATGTGAGCAGCAAAGTTTGTGCCTTGGTACAGTTTCTTGTCAAGTTGGGGGAGACAGGGGCACTTAAGCCTGTTCCCCTTCCTCTTTTCCTGTCCCTCTGTTTTGAGACCTTTGAGGTCAGAGAATGTGGGGTCAGATTCATAGCGGGTTGCTACTTCAGCATTGTTTACTTTGGTGGTGTCCTCCTTCTTGGGACGGGAGCAATTTGCACTTTGGCTGTGATTGCCATAGTTGCAATTGGAGTTGCCATTGCTATGATTTGTTTTCTGGCATTTATTTCCATTGGAGTTTTCTCTGCCATTGTTGTTTGAGGAGCAATTGCTGTTGCGTGCAGCATATTCCATGTTTGCGCGTTTTTCAGCGTGCTTGGCTTCTGAAATGAGCGCGGGCATGGAGGTGTTAGCCTCTGGGTGGATGAGGGCAGCAACAGAGGGTTTCATTTTGTTGATGAATGATGCTCTGGTATTTACATTATCAGCTTGTGCTGGATTTTGGATTTTGCGGTGTATTTCCTCAAATTTGTTGACGTAAGCTGTGATAGTGGTCTTCTGAGGAAGATTACTGAGCTGTATTGCAATGTCTTGGAGGGATTTGATGACACAGAAATTGTGGGTGATGTCCCCTTTGAACTATTCCCAGTTGTTAAGCTGGTCATCAGTTTGTGAGCTGACCCAGGTGGCAAACCAGTTAGCTGCGGCCTTGTACAGGCGCTTGCTGGCTTCCTGGACCTGTTTTTCATGCAGGATACGGCTGGCGCAGAGTTTAGCAGCTGAGTGGTCTAGCCAGTTGATGACGTTTTCTTTGTTTTTACCAAAGAACTTGTCAATACCAATGTATTTGGTGTTGGTCACTTCACTTGTGATAGGTGGTTGGGCGTTTGTTTGTGGTCAAAGAGAGTGACTGTATTGAATAATCTTGGTGCATTCTTTGGGCATGACCGGACCTTCAAATATGATGCATCCACTAGGTATATTTTTGTCAATGTTGTGGGCGCAGAATTATGTTTTCCAGGTCTCCTGGGATGTGGCCGGGTTGAGTACGTGAGAAAAGGTGGGTGGGTTTTGATCAGTCATTTTCTCTCTCATGGGCGTGATCAAAAAACTGTAGCTGCTACCAGTGATAAGGAGCGCCTTTTGGGGAAGCTTCAAATATGGAATTAAGAAAGAAGAGAAGTATATTTTATTGGATAATACTTTAGACTTATATAGACTTGGCTGTGGCAGGGATTTAGTTGGATCAAACCTAGGGATTGATCATGTGCAAGATGGGTTCAAGCCACTGGATACTTGGACAGTCAGGTGATATTGCTTGGTTACCATTCTTGGCATGTCAAACGGTATATTGTAAGGGGACTAAATTGGGCAATGGCTGGATTTTAAGTAGGTTGGCGGTAGCCAGAATGCTTGTATATCCAGGCCCTTGAAAATAGTATCCTATCATTCCTAGAAACACTTGAATATCCCTTTTGATCTCAGGAGTCTTCATTTTAGTGATGGCCTCAATCTTGGCAGATTTTGGCCGTAGTCCTTTAGTGTCAATCACAAAACCTAAGTATTTGAGCTGGTCCTTGAAGAACTGGCACTTCCTGGGCTTTATCTTCAAGTTAGCATCTGCTAGTTGCTTGAAAACAGCCACTAAGTGTTCCAGATGATCTGTGAACGTCCTAGAGAAGATGTTAATATCATCCAGATACACAAGGACGCAGGATAACTTGAGGTCTCCCAGGATGGTGTCCATAGCTTGTTGAAAAGTTGCTGGAGCGTTACATAATCCTTGGAGCATGCACGTCAGTTGGAAAAGGCCTTGAGAAGTGATACTAGCACACTTCTCTTGTTCTTCTGGTGGCAGTTCAATCTGCCAATACCCAGAGATCAGATCCATTGCAGAGAAGAACTTTGCGCCTCCCAGGTGGTCTAAGGTGTTGTCAATTTTTGGCAGCAGGTAGGAATCCTTCTTTGTGATAAAGTTTAGATGTCAGTAGTCTATGACTACTCAGTTACTTCCATCCTTCTTTTTTACTATAAGGATGGGCAACGCCCAGGGACTTTTTGATGGAACCAACATTCCTCTATCTAGGAGCTGTTGTATTTCTTTATTGACAGTCTCCTTGCTGGCTTTTGATCAGTGGATGGGGCGGAGTCAAATTGGTTTGTTTTCACCCGTGTTGATGTGATGAGTGACATCTGTAGCACATCCCAAGTCAAAAGCATCCTTGGCAAAGATACATCTGTACTTCTCAAACAGAGCACTTGCTTGTTCCTGCTGCTCTTTGTCTAAAGAGAACAGGTCAGCCAATGGAGTGGTCACATAGGCACTGGCTTTAACCTAATTGGGTAGACCCATTTTGGATAAGTCTCCAATACACTCAAAGCCAGCCAGTCCCTTGATTGGCAGGAGGTGCATGAATCCCACTATCCAATGCTTCTTCACGTGGATATTGTGATCCTGCAGATTGGCAAGAAAGATGTGCACTTCCCTGTGTCTTGGTATAATTATACCAGGCGCTACACAAGGCTCAAACTTTGATCTTTCCCAAGGCTAATTTATTTCACCGTATAAGCCTGCGGGAATTTCTAGGGTCAGCTCTGTTGGTACGACATGCTGTGTACCAGACTTGAGAGTGAAGGTTACCAGAGAGCAAAGTCAAATTCCTTTATGCTCTTTTATCTGGGTTGGAAATTTATTGCTCTTTCTTCCCTTCTTCTCATATGGTACCGCTAAAATTCTGTCCTTATACGCCAGATTGATTGTCAGTTTCTCCTTGACACTGGCTGTGTCTTTGGTATAATACAGCGGGATGGTCTGTTTCAATATGGTGAAGGTATTGTTTTCCATATTGATCTTCACACCATATTTACGCATTAAGGCGGTGCCAATCAAAACATTTTAATTTTGACTGGGCAGAACTACAACAGGCAAAGAAACCACTATGGACCCAAATTGCATTGGAATAGCACTGTAGGCTCCTTTGGAAGTCGTAGTATGTAGACCGGCAGTTCCATAAACTCTTCTGTGCACAATATCAAGAGACAATCCTAGCTTTCAAACCAGGTGGGTTGAGACTATATTGATTGGAGCTCTGCTGTCAATTATGGCCCTTGCTATCCCCTTATTAATGGAAATGTCTGCATAAGTACACTTGGAGTAAGTTTCAGAATGTAGGTTTAATAGGTGAATTCTAAGAGGGGCCGGTGTGTCAAAGTATTGCTTGAGACTTTGCCCTATTTTGGGAAAGTTGTTATCAATGGTTTTGAGCAGCATTGCCAGTTGGACTCCTTTAAGGCTGGGGACATCACTGGACATGTTTGGGCTCTTGTTCAAGCAGGTTTCCTGTACTTGCGCAGCATAAGGTTTAGAGACCCCCTCAACTGTGTTGGCAGTAGTTTTCTGGGGTCTACCTCTTCCACATGCGGGAATAGCATACAGGTTGTCTGCAACCAATCAATGGACGCTGTCTTCTTCAAAGTCTTGACTAGGGGCAAAGAGTTCAGGAGATCCTTCCTTTGGCGTGGCGTCCTCAGCGGTGCCCTTGGCGGGCTTGGCAGTCTCTCTGGCAATAATGGCAGGCTCCTCTGGCTTTTCTCTGTCAGGGTCTTTTGGAATAGTTGAGGAAATGGCGGGTGTAGTATATTCCATTACTGGCCCGGCTTTGCTTTTCCCTGACTCTTCTCTTCAGTTTCTACTACTACATTGACCCCAGAAGGTTTTCCTTTAAAACAACATTGACTTGCCCAGTGCCCCTGTTTGTTGCACTTTTGGCAAGTAATGTTAGAATTATAGGGCTTTCCTTCTCCTACGGGTTTGGTAGTAGCTTTCTTATCCCCTTCAGGTGACTTGACTGATCTGTCACAATCCTGATTTCTTCCTCAATTCTCAGGACCATTGTGAATGGCGCCTCCTTTATTAAGGGCGTCAAATTGAGCTCCAAGCTGACCCAAATAACTAGTGATTTTCTGGGTGTTATTGGCTTGGTCTAGTACCGGGAACATCACATTGGAAAGCTCTCTATAAGGCTGGAGAGCTCTACTCATGGTGATGCGGCAGTCAAGGTCAGTAAGTACTCCTACCCCCAAAAGTACCTGTGCCTCACGATAGAAGCGGTCAGTAAAATCTTGAACACTCTCATATTTCTTGAAAGCAATGCTGCTGAATTTGGCCTTTCTTGCTTGCAGCTTGGTTTTGCTACCAAATTCCTTGATTACTGAAATTTTTGCATCCTCATAAGACCATTCTTCTGCTGGGAGTCAAGGCATGATAACGTTCACACTGGCGGGGTCAAGAGCGTTGATCAGAGCCGTTGCCTTCATGTGGTCAGAGGCTTCACCATTGACATTTCAAAGAGGCAAATAAAGGTCCTGATGTTACCTTTTTGGTCAAAGGCCGGTAATTTCAAGGGCTTGAACTTGTGATCAGGGATGGTTGTTTTCTCATGAGCTTCCACTACTGGTTTGACGGGGCAAAGGCCAGTCAGTGAAGTGAGAGGTGGCAAGGCAGCCACTTCTATGGGAACATGACGGGCTCCCCTGCTATTGTCAGTACTATATTCAGAGGTAAAGTCAAAGAATTCAGGGGACAGTACCTTACATTGCTCAGGAGAGAAGTTCAGAACAGGGCTCTGCTTATCCTCTACAGACAAGCTGTTATCTGATAGCATGGCCTGTTCCAATCTGCTGAGTTGTGCAGAAATGTTGGCCTCAAAGTTCTTCCTGGCAGTGTTGTTAGATTGTACTTGCTCCAAAAGGCTGCTATGGTTTTCTTCCATAAGAAGATTAGTGGAGGCTAGCAGATCTAGATGTTTGCTGTAGGCGTCCAATTTATGTTTGAGAGCGGCAACTTGGGTGCAATTGTCTTCCACATCCTGATATAGCTGGTTGGTCAGGGCGCAGACGGTCTCCATGTTTTCCCACAAATTGTGCTTATTATTAATATAAGCTTCATGGTTGAGGCAGCAGGCGTGCTGTTCCTGGGTCTGATCAGAGATAGGGGAGCTTTCAAAAGAATCTGGCTTCCCCTTGAATTTATTAACCTTCTCAACCAGTTTATTTACCCAGGAGATGATCTTGTTCTGGCGCTCCTTGTGGTGGGCGCTTTTTTCTGATACCATGCTGTGAAGTTTATCCTGTCAATCTGTTATCTCATCCAAGCTGGACTGGCAAAACAGGAAACAAACCTTTTGGCTAGGTTGATGCTGTGGCGGGTTACGTCTGAAGCCCATTGTGGGGTCAGACCGCGTGAGTCAAGGATTCCAGCTACCACTTGTATCACCTGGTTGTTAAACTGGAAAACTATCTCATCTACACAATAATGTGCAGAAGAAGCAGCTTCATTAATGCTACCCACAGCTTGTTGGACGGTGTAGAAGTTGGAGTTTAACTGATTTACCAGGGCGGCATGGGTGTGCTGGATCTTGACTCTAAAACAATCCATCTCTTCAAGGTCAAGATTTTGGCGGGCCACCAAGCGCTGTACATGCTTGATGGCAGGGTGCACAAAGTATGACAGAACATTGGTTATTCTTTCAATTCCTTCTCTCTTCAGAAGTAGGACAAGCTGAGTGCTGCTGGCCTCCTGATAACTTCTGAAGGTGGACCACAGGTGCTCGGAGGATCTTGTGGTGGTAAATAGGGTGTAATCACTATCCTGTTGTTTGTCACCAGTGGACTTGTAGCCTTGCATCAGGGCGTCTATCAGTGACCACACTTCTTCAATTGTGTAGCTCCGTGGTTTGTGTTGTACCATTGTACTAGTGACGGCAAGATTTATTTCCTTCACTGGTACTTCTGGAACTTGATAGGGGGCAATTTCTAAGTGGAGGGATGCATCCCTCTCCGCATCTCTAGTCTTCATGTAGCCCCCTTATACTTATCAACAAAGCTGGGGTGGTGGGGCAAAGACTTGTCAAAAACAGATAGTGCAGGTAACTCATTTTGTAAGTGAGCACCACTGTCAGAACTTTTGGTTCTGCTCTCAGACCTGGCGGTCTGATTACAATTCACTTTATTGGGTATAGATGTTATTTTGGACATTAGGTTTATTGAAATGCTTGTATGAGGACAAGCGTTCCTGCAATGTCTGGTATTTCCTTAGCAGGGTGACAGCTGCGATGTCAAGGGAGGCAACTAACAAGCGGCTTTCTACGCTGGCAGCTTGCTACATTCTTTGAGAACTGACGATGGTCTTTGAACTCGGATTTATTCTTCTACTGCAAAAATGTTCTGCAGTAGGATCTTCAAAATTGTCTGCCTTCCATTAGTCCAATGAAAGGGCTTTTATAGGGCTAGTGCTCTCTTGCCAGGATAAGATCATCTGGTGCATCTAACTCTTGCTTAGTAGTCTTTTCACCCCCAGACCGCCAGCATCAACCCCCAGAGCCAGGCATCCATGCAATGGTATGAGATTCAATGTAGTAGTACCTTGTGCAGGATACTTGTTGTAATATAATCATGTGTGATCTATAAGCGTGCTGGAGGTGGTGGCACTAATACATGGCTCTATTTTTAGCGCATGGTAGGTAATTTCTCAGTGGCCTTTCTATCAAGAATTTGCAGTGGCACTGGCGGGTTGCCAGTACAAATTGATCACTTTCTTTTAGATCCTTGGAGAAACTCATGTTCTTCAACCTGGCGGTTTGCCAGAGTCTTCCAGATTAACTATAGCCAATTGAGAACCAGTCATAATTGGATATTTATGATATTCCTGGTTGTTCTGGCAATAAGTGATCTGAATCTATTTTGCTTAGGCGTCTCAGATCAATTAAGCCTGTTAGTAATATATTGGAGGCTTCTCCAATTAATAGCTTGGCAGGCCGCCAAGATTGACAGGGTAGAACAAAGTCAGTATAAATTCCTGACAGGGGCCTTGACTGATACCTGAATGATTTTTTTTGGGAAGACACTTGGCAGCATAATCCCTTCATTCACAAAAAATATGATATCTAGACTGTAACCTTTTCCTTGCCCTATAGATTACTGTATAAAGATAAGGCACTTAAGGTATTACATGGTTCCTTGAAGTTGTCAGGGTGAGACTTAACCATGAGCTGGATAGTTGAATTGTAACTTGGTGGATGGCCCTGCTTTAAGCTTTGGTCTCCAGATAAATATTTGCAGCAACAGGGTTGGAATATAGCTAATGAATGCAGATCTCTGAGGCGAAGTCCACCTCTTTACCAATGACAACAGGGCAATCTATGGAGGGGAAGCGAGAATAATATGAGAGAAGACTGAAGTAACAATTTAGTAGGGAGAAAATGAGTGCCATCAAAAGTAGAAATTTATAGGGTTTAAGTCCACTCCCTTGACACTAGGCTACTATTACTATTGACAATATACCAAAATGCTGATCGTTCCTAAATATCACGTGCACGGGCTTTTACAAGATGGGTTTCAGAAGCTAAGATCCAACCGGATGCAAAGTACGACTTATTTTTGTCTGCTCTTCAAGGTGGACGCCATTTTTAAACGATACTGAGTGGCAAAGAAGTTAAACCAAAAGCCAAGCGCTATTGGATAAATAAATGGGTTTTTGTTGAGTTTGACTGCCAGAAGAAATGTAGTTTGCGAGAAAAAACAACCTCGGCCTCTATTTTTGAACTTAGCAGCTTTTGTCCAGGTTGGTTTATAAAGCTACCCGCAAAACAGCTTAATATATAGTGCTCTTCCGAATTGCTGCTGTAATGCGCATTTTAAAATAGTGGAACAAACGAGGAAAATCGTTGGTTTATTTACTAAAAAAGAACACCAGTGTACAAGGCCTACCACTCTGGTTGTCTGAAAGGGAGGGCGGCAAAAGGCCTAAATGCACAGTGAATGATGGATGTAATGGGGATTAGTGTTAATTTAGCCTGAGAGCCAAAGACAGTAAAATCTGATGAAGGTTGGGGTTGATGCTCTTCTAAATATAAGGTTAAGATGGTGGGGGCAAACTAGCCAAATCAAAAATCTACAAATAGATCCTGGTAGGGATCGGGCCCTTGGTTGGTTCCATAAATTTCATTGGTTTCGGGGTATAGATCGTAATTGCTCATGTCGCCATCACCATTTACCATTGGGATGATGGGGGGAAGAACTTGACGCTTTTGAAGACGCTTCCAATCTGTGTCAAAGAACCAGCGATGGCGCTTAATATCCTGCGAACCTCCTTTAAGATTACCGAATCGTCGACTGAGATCTGCCACTAACAAACGCTTAACAAGATCTTTGGCAAGGGGGTCAAAGAATGGTGGGAATCTAACTGCACCAGCAAGAATTTTTTCATAAAGCCTCATTTGATCATCGTCATAGAAGGGAGGACACCCAAGCATCATTTCATAAATCAAGATCCCTAAAGAATACCAATCAACAGCTTTCCCGTAGCCACGAGACTGGATAACCTCGGGTGCTAGATAATCAGGTGTACCACAAAGGGTCCAGGTGACATCGGGCACATGCTTGGCAAACCCGAAATCAGTCAGTTTAATATGACCTCTTGAGTCCAATAACACATTTTTCGGGTTTCAAATCACGATAGATAATATCTAAAGAGTGAAGGTATTCAAAGGCCAAAACAACTTCAGCCGCATAGAATTTGGCAACATGGGCTGGGGATCTCTACAAATGATATAAGAATCGACTCAACCTAAGAACTACGGAAAAGTAAAGCTATACTTACTTGAAACTTCCTCAGATAGCTAAAGAGTTCACCGCCAGCAACATATTCCATAAAGACATAGAGATTAACTGAATCAGCTATTGAGCCGAGCATGCTAACAAGAAAAGGGTGACTGCATTTCTTGAGAACATGCTTTTCATTGTGGACGTGTTCAACCTGCTTCAACCTAACAATTTCGCTCTTTTTCAGAACCTTCATTGCGTAAAAGCAACCTCCTGATTTCTTGCGAACAAGATGCACACGCCCAAAGGAGCCTGTACCAAGAGTACGCATGATATCAAACTCGTTGAGTTGAAGAGGTTCTTCTTTAATAGGCACAGGGTTTGTCTCGACGAGTTCGGAGTTAGAATGAAGCTCTGAGATGTGATCAAGATTAAGCCCACTAGTACTGCTGCCAACGCCGCTGTCCGCCAAGCCCAGGACTTTGTCGCCCTTGGGGTTTTGAGACAAGAGATAATCAGCTTCGTTATTCATGGCGTCTAGGTTGAGGGTGGAAGGGGAAGCAATGGAAGAATGTTGGGGGTCGGTTGGGTAGTGTTTGTTGCTGTTTTCAGTGCTCTGCACAGCTGAAGCCATAAGTTGATTAAGATTTCAATTGAGAGTGACGAAAGAGTAAAAGGAGCCTAGTGTATCCTGACTTGGAAGGAAGGAGTATGTGGGGAAACCAAGGGGTGATCTACACCTACAGATTTGGTTCGCTAATATCGCTGCAAAAAAGGAGTGGCGAGTGTAACTCAGCTACCTGGGTTCTTGATGATGCATCAATTAACCTACTAGTCTCACTCTGTAGATGGGGTTCGTAATCCAGCCAATCGCCACGGACCTATTCAGTAGAGTGTCTTTGATTGGTTGACTAGGAAACATCAGAAGGAATATGTTGGTGCAAATAATTAACCAATTCCTGATGCCCATAATGTATATATTATGTAAGACAGGCTTAAGTGCACTGAATGCTTTGGCTTGGTGGATGTACCGTTAATCAATCCGGGATCACTCAAGTTCCAAAACTTAAAATGACGTCACTCTACTTGTATGATGCTAGACCATAGTCTGAGGCATGTTTCAAACCAATCAGCAGTTGAATTTGATTCTGCAAATAGATATTTGCGATAGGAATACCATATGATGGACAATAGCTTACTTAAATTTAGAACCTATAAGCCGGAAGCTATAATATTAAGTGAGGGGAATTTCAGCCCCCATAAAAAATTTAAATCAGGAAGTTTAGTTCGCTATAATTGATAAAATTATTGGTCAAAGCAAGACATTAAGAAGCGATTGCCTTAATTTATAAACCTTCCACCAATTTTATCACAACCCCCACCTGTGGCAGCTTGATTTTAGCTCCACTTAGTCTAATCTCGAAGCAGAATCAACTTTCAATCCAAAGCAATGAAGGTCGTCTCAGTATCAGTGATTGCAAAGACCTGTTTGTTTGCCATCCAATATAGCATGTGCTATTTGGATTATTTAATTTCGATTCAGCCCCCAGAAGCTTGATATACATCTGCATTGTCTAAAAGGAGAAAATAAAGCCATTCAGGATGTATCCACTCTTCTTAACCTCCCGAGGTGACGTCATGGACCCTTAAATCATTGTGTCGTTTTTATTGAAATAAAATAACGCCTTATATCCCTAGTCACAAGGGTTCCATGATTTTAACCTCATCAATTTTATTTAGTTTGGCATTTATATTTGATGCGGCGAAAACCGTGGGGATGCTACCGACCACCTTAAATTTTACAAGATGGCTGTGGCGCATAATCAGGGCTCCTTAAAAATCACCGCATTCCTATAAATCCTAAAATAAACTCAGCTTTGAATCAGTGTAGAGATTTTTAAGGAGCCTAAAGTGGAAGCAGAGATTAATCAACAATAACATCATTCTTAAAATCACTAGCTTTATTGATCAATTGGTTCTCCTTGGGGCGTTGGTATTTAAATTTAAAAATATCAAACTGCTGAGCTTTAATACGTTATAATTAACATCAATACAGGGCAAAAAATCATAGAGTGCAAAGCAATAATTTTACTTCCTTCATAAACAAGGTGAAAATCCAAGTGATAATTTTCTTTCCGTCTTATTCGATTTGCTCCAGCAATATATTCTCCCTGGTATTTTAATAAATAAATATGTTAAAGTTTAATTACATAGCGGCTATATTGTTTACCCCTTTAAAGCAAACTAATCCCATTTTCTTATTATGCTTTCAGATAAAAGTTTGATGGTTGGTAATTTATTAAATATGTGGTAGTAACAGTATATTTTATTAAAGAATGAGAGGCATTATTTATAATATTTGCATGGACACTTTTAGAATTATACTTATGCTCATATTTTAAAGTAAACAATGTATAAAATATAAATAATAGATGTATAATTAACATCCAGATTTATAAACTCACATCATTAAATATTTTTATAAAAAGCTACACACATAAAAAATTATTTTAAAAACTCAAGTAATCTAAAGTTTTATTGTCCACTTCACTTTTAGCACTATTAACCGAAAAATAATTTTTGATACTTCACAGCATCAGTGATTTTTTCTTTTGGAAAATCATTCACCAGGATTGATATGAAACCTTCAAGAATAGCGCCCCAAAAATGAGATCAGGATTATACTTCTTAGTAGGACAAACCCTTAGCTTGCAATTGACCTATCTGAAATATATCATATATAAATAAGAGCTTTTTAATGTTCCAAATATATATTTCAACCTTATAATGAAAGCATTTTTCCCCTTACCTTTTATTAATTTATTATTTGGTGTTTTTCAAGAATTATATTCATAATATTAGTTCTTATTTTTAAACGCTATATTTTTTCAAAATGATGCAGTTTTTTTTATAAATTTATATTTCTGATTCAAGATTAACAATTAAATCTTCTATTTTGAAGGTCAGACTATTATTCATTCACTATTTATTCCCCACAAAGTAAGTTCTATCATGTTTACTTTGGGATTTAAAAATAGATGTTCTTTGATGTAAAATAGCTAAAGAAAAGTTCTAGGAACTTATTATGAGATATCATGTTACTTTAATACTGTAAATTCAGAACCTAAACATAAAAATGTGGAATTGTCAAATCCAAGAACCAAATTTCAAATCATAATTGAGATAAATTTGAAATAAATATAATTTATGGGTGTCTCAAAAAGAATATCAAAGGATCTAGAGTGAATTTGTGCTAATTCTTTAAGGAATCATAGGCATTCTCAAAAATCATCCTATTCTATTTTAGGACGGCTCAAATTTAGATCCTACTATTCAACAACTTAACATACTTTACAGTAAAATTGACTAAAACATACATTCCTCTTTTTGAGTTTAATCTTTTAATAAAAATTTATTATGTCTTCATTCAATAACAGCCAAGTAAACAAGCTGTTTCCTGGCCTTGAAAAAATCATGCAGGGCTACACTGGGTCTTGCAATAGTGAAGCCTCTGTCTATGGCCACTCCCAACCTGTGGGCCCCTCCTCAAGCACTACCCAGGAGAGTGATATTTCTCCTGCGTTCTCCAGCATGGCCCTGTTTGCACACCACACACAGGCAGCTGCTAATCCAGATTATGTATCAACACTAGCATCTGGAATTGACCAAGTGAGCCAAGGAGTCACCCAGGGAAGCCGGAATCCAGAAACAGCCAATCAGATGGCACTGTCTGGTTCCCAAGACAGAAACACCCTATCCCCAGCCAATCAGCCTGCAAGGTGCAGAAGAAAATTGATCACCCCAGAAATTGTTCTTGGAATGGTCAAAAAGCAAGAGATGCTTATGTTTCTTGGAGAAATAGTGGCCACAAATGAGGGTTGAAAAGTTCACTGTGGCTGCAACCCTGCAAGCCCACACCAACTGTGGCCCCTCTTCCAAGAAGACCCTAACTGATGCCTGTACGTCAACCAAAGGTGAAAAAGCCCACCCCTTATGATGACCATCATGGATTGTGATTCATGGATGCCCCTGGTCCAGGTTTGTCTCTAACTGGGACTCCACAGCATTTTCACAAATAAGAGAACAGTCAATTTGTGGATGCACAGAGTTATGATTGCTTCTAGAATCTTGTCCAATCAAGTTCTCAGTGGTCCCAGTTTGGTGGATACCATCCCATAAAATTCTATTATCATCAAGTTTATAAAATGAAGGGCAATGAGGACACATAATGATGTAATATTTTTGTCATATGCCAAGATTTTTGTAAGTATCCAAGACTATGGAGAAAAGCACATCCAATCTGATGTGTACAAACATGGCCCAATTTTGTATCAGTTTGTTGGAGTTTTTCTGGCAGTTTCCCCATTTGGCATCAATTATTACTCTACGTTGTCAAACACAGCAGATGGGTATGCCTACCAGACAGAGCTCAAAGACATGCTGGAGGAGTGTCAGGGCCCAGAATGCCCTAGATGATCAGCTAGCCTGTCTGAAGATAAAATAACCAACAGCATGAAAGACATTGCCAACTTCCTTCCTAGAAGGAAAACCCCTCATTCTGATTGCAAATGGCCAGGGGTTTGCAAGGCCCACTTGCTGTAAAACCCTGGAACCCAAATTAAACACAAAATTGGGACCCTTTGCTATCAGGAAATGATAAATTGAGAAAATGACTGTTCAATTGTGCCTTTTGGCGCTTGATTGCTTGCAGGTTCTAATAATAGCTGTGACATCTTAGCATGCTGCAACCAAATCCATGAACATGAAGAAACAGCCAATCCCCTTCCCTCCCCAGGTCACAGTGTGCAATTTTCAAGCCATTTTGCAAGTAGCACTGAAAATGATGCCACCATGCCTCTGGTGGCACAAAAGGCTAAATATTCCTCAATAAGTATAAGTAGTGAGGGGGGAAGCCTTCCTCACTGTTGACATCTTAAAATAAACAGCTTTATGCTCAGGACCCTTTATTTTCTTGCAGGAATCATCAATTTTTTCACCAATATAATAATTCTGTTTGCATCTATTTGTAATTCCACTACACAATACAACTGTGCCTATCTGTTTCCTCCTGTTTCTTCTCCTGTCTATTTGGTTAAGCCACCTTGCGCCATTAACTTGGAGTTCTTTCACCCTAACCACCTGGATCTTCCTTCTGGCCACTTTAGAGGCCCAATTCCAACTATCATGAAGGAGATTCCTTCCACTCCCCCTTGCCCAACTTGCCTCCTGCCCAAGACTTCAATAATTTGGGGTTTGTCTATATTATGGTATTTGGGCTGGCCAATAAGGTCATGCCCCATACTGGAAGTTGGTGTCCCCTGGCTACTGCTGTGAATTATATAGTCAGGATTGCGCCAATTGTGTATATGGCCTTTCAGGACCGGCCTGCCTCTCCTGTGGGAGTCCAGCTAGACTCTGGTATAGGCTGTGAGATTTATGAATATTCTGTTTACTTCATATTCTCTCACCTTGACCTTAGGCCCTTTTCTTCTTTCTCTGTACTTGAAAACTGCTCCTGGATTTGTTCAATAGCTAGTGGAAGTTCTGGTGCCTCATATTTTCCCTTTTTGTTTCACTTCTCTTTTTTACTTCATACTTTTTGTTTAATTTTCAATATGATCCACATATTCTGGATTTATCAGATATCAATTCCACTGAGGTCAGAAAATAGTAGCACACCATTCAGACTTGGCAGTAGCCCTTTGTTCTTCTGGATACTTTTCTGATCCATAGCATGTTTGAATCACTCCCTCTAGGCTTACACATCAATCAAACACTTGGGATGGCCCTTTTCTATCCCCTACCTTACTTGGTCTCAGTGAGCTCCTCTCAAACCCATAACTATTCAGCATATTATCATGTCTGCTTCTCTCCAAAATTCTGACCACAAGTTCCCATAACAAACTCCAGCTCCCCACTCCAAACAAAAGGGCATAACTTCATCAATAATCAGCCATGTTTTGCATCCTAGGTTTCCTGAAGGCAAGCAAACTAAAGACTAAGGATAAACCCTTTACATCCCTGCCTTTCCCCAAGTATGGATAAAGAACTCATGGCCACAATATCATTAAGTTGAGTTTGTTTGATTTGAGATCTCAATTGTTTTTTTGGTGGGCTTCTTTTATTATTCTTTCAGTTGGCTTAATAATCAGTCTCTCTTTCCAGTCTATGGTTTCCTTTGGCCTTTTTCTCTCCAATTTAGGTAGCTTTTATAGAGATACTCAGTCTTGGTTCTTGATAGTTTTAACTGTGTGATTAACTCTGCCAAGTACTCTGATTGGTAAATTACTCTTTTTGGATAGCTATGCCATATTTAAGACCGGTATTTAATTTGTTTCTTTAAACTGTATCAACCAACCCAGTCATCATCTTGCTTCTTAAAAGTTACCAAGTGCTTTTATACAGTTGATTATGCAGAATTTTCCCAGTTTCTTGTACATGACCAGCATCAATATCCTTGGCCTTGAAGCATCAATCTACAGCTATATTCCAAGGTGCCTTTGACCTTAAAGAAGTATAGTACAGTAGTTTTGGAACCTGTTGAAATAAATGTATATTATTCAGTTTAGAACACATGAACTCAGTCATAAAACCTATTTCAACTGGAACCAGTTTGAGGTTAATTTACTCAATAAAGCTTCCATTTATATAGGGCTGGAAAGCAAAAGTTAGTCAATAACAAAACAAAAACAAAAATAAAACAAATACTAAATCCCAAAAATGAGATAACAAACACATAGAACTCAAATTCATAACACACACAATACAGTCAACTTCTGAAGCATTCTATATCAAATTTGATTATGAGTGTGTGGTAAATCTTATACAAACAGAGAACACATGAGTTTCATTCATAAAAATGATGAACTCAAACACAAAATGACTCATTTTTGAAAATATTGATTATTTTTGGGACTCAAATTGAAAATAATGGATTTAAGGAGTAATTCACCAAAATCTATTCAGGGAACTAAAGGATTATTTTCAATGTATGTACATCTAAATTTGGATATTCATGTCTGAGAGAGTGTCTCAAAAAGGAGCACACACTTAAATTAATTAATTTTCTAGAAATACTTTGCTTTTCTGTTTTTAATAGAATTTTAATTTTTTTATTTACAATGAGTTTCACTAGTGAAGATAACATTGATATTGTTGAGGAGTAGTGCCAGGAGCTACTCCAAGCTTGGGCTGCTGAGCAAGGGAGTGCAACCACAATGTTTCCTGTGTACACCCAATTTAATGCAAGTTGTGAGAAGGATGAGTTGTATGTGTTGCCAGGCCCATCCAGAGATGGCTTTTCCAATAGCCAATATGGTGCTCCCCAAGACCAGGCCCAAGCTGCACCTGTGTCACATTTTGGAGACTGGACAACTGTAGCCCCCTCCAACCTAATCCAACCAGTGCTTGAGAATTCAGGCCAATAAAATCTTGACCTGTCTAATCTGGGGACCCTTATTCCTCAAAACTGCCAAAAACGTCAAATAATAACCAATGAGGTGATAGAGGAGATTATGAGCCTCAATCAGAATGGCGTTAGTTTTGCCAAAATAGCCAATCAGCTTCAATTTAGAGAGGCAGTGATTAAGTGTTAGTTCTGGGCCCTGTTGAAGAGAGGTGGTGCAAAGCTGACCAAGAAGCCAAAGAAGCAGGTTGACTCTCAGATCAAGGAGGTGTATATCTTCATGCTTGACCTTCTGCAACAGGACCCATACCTCCAATTGACGGAGGTATGTTGCCTACTTGGGCTCCAGGGCATATTCATTTCCAGCCGCACAGTGCAGCTCTGGATGCATGGGCTTGTAGTTGGTGTTCTGATTCTGACCAATTGGCCAGCTGATGAGTTGGATGATGGATCTGATTATCCCTATGACCGTGCAGTTAGTGCCACCCTCACCTGATGCCTGTCCTCTATTTCAGACAATGTTGTATTTATATCCAATTATAAATTGTCATTGCAGTTTTATAATTATGAAGCTTTGAGTGAAAAAAACACTACCAAGGGCAAAAAGAAGGAAGCACAGGGGAATGTGATTGGTGCATTCCTTGTAGTTTCCCCAAAAGGGACTGTATTTTACTGGACTACAACCAGTTACACCAATGATTACTGGTATGGGAAATTCCTATCTGACCTGCTTTTGACTTGGAGCTTGGCCAATTCCAAATTCCAAGTATTCCTGAGCCACCAAATGGAGTGCGCTGAAGTGGCCTACAAGAAAATACAAGCAGACAACCACAATGTTTCAATTTTCCCTGCAGGCCATGCCAATCTTCATCTGGGTGATGTGCTGTTCTTCAACATTGGGGACACTATCCATGGGCACAACCCCACAATCTTCAGCCAGGTGGTTAGTGCAGCCAACATCCCATCAGTGCAGTTTCCCTGTCAAAATATCACTGACATGTTTACAAAGATGGCATTCAATGCTCTTAGCAACAGACAATTACCAAAGGATCCCCAGCTGCCACCTTGTGACTCCCTGGTGTACAAGCCAATCACTGTCCTCTCCAAGTCGGAATATGATGTCATATACAACTAATTCCTCCAATCCAATCAAAGCACTCAATTCCCATTGGGTCCTCCAGCCGCCCTAGTCCTCATCCAATCCTCCCAGGTGACCAGCACCAACCTCACCAGCCAATCAAGTCCTCCCCCAAACCATTCTGCCACCTAATTTGCACTGCCTAATCCCATTACCCCAATAAAACTTGGCCCCTAATAATTTTAATTTTTTAATTGTAATTTATATTGGTTTAACGTTTACAAGTTTTTCAGTTATAATAAATAATTTACATTTAAATCAAGCGAGGATTGATTTTTATCATGCTGTAACTTAAATTTGGCTGCTTTAATAATTATTAATTATATTGTTTTCTATCATAACTTTAATATATTTGAAGCGCTACAATAAAGCAATTTTAAAAACTACAAGTGTTACGGACCAGCCAATTGGAATGTACACCCATTATAATTGGCTGATCTGTAGCACTTGTAGTTTTTAAATTCACTCTATTGTAGCGCTTCAAATTCATTAAAGTTATAATAGAAAACAATATAACTAAATGAAATAATCCATTACAACACATATATCTCTAAAATAAATGATCTACATATAACCTGTAAAAGTGGCTATCTTTTGATAAATATGTACTTTGGGCCAAACTTGGAATATTGATTAAAGAATAGATTATATTGTACTTGGACAAAACATATTGATAAGGAGCGCCTTTTGGGGAAGCTTTAAATATGGAATTAGGAGAGAA
The DNA here is from genome assembly GCA_014839935.2 of Entomophthora muscae. Classification (NCBI taxonomy): domain Eukaryota; kingdom Fungi; phylum Entomophthoromycota; class Entomophthoromycetes; order Entomophthorales; family Entomophthoraceae; genus Entomophthora; species Entomophthora muscae. Next base: position 189,149 of record QTSX02007264.1, read on the forward strand.
GAGAAGTCCCTTTTAATGGATAATATTTTAGACTTATATAGACTTGACTGTGGCAGGGATTTAGTTGGATCAAACCTAGGGGTTGGTCATGTGCAAGATGGGTTCAAGCCACTGGATACTTGGACAGTCAGGTGATATTGCTTGGTTACCATTCTCGGTATGTCAAACGGTATATTGGAAGGGGACCAAATTGGGCAATGGCTGGATGTTAAGTAGTTTAGAGGTAGCCAGAATGCTTGTACATCCAGACCCTCAACAATATACATGAAAACATATGTTGTTCATGATACTAAGATTGGGTTGGTTTACCCTCTCTAAAATATATGATCTAGATATAACCCGTGAAAGTGACAATCTTTTAATAAACATGTGCTTTGGATCAAGCTTGGCATACTGATTTGATAATAAATTATATTGTACTTGGACAAAACATATACATAAGAACATATGTTGTTAATGTTACTAAGATTGGGTTAGTTTATCTGCTCTTAAATATATAATCTACATATTACCATTGAAAGTGACTACCCTTTAATAAATATGTACTTTGAGTTGAGCTTGACATACTGATTTGAGAAGAAATCATGTTTTACTTGGTCAAAATATGTTGTTAATGATACTAGGAATGGGTTGCTATACATAATAAATATACATATTATCAATATCAAATGAATAGTAGCACTTAAAGCTAATAAAAAATCATGATTAAAATCAATATATATTTATTTAAACTCTATTAGATACAATATAATAGATATAGTTTATTGGGAAATTTTATTGGTATAAAAAGGGATGGGATAAGTAAAAGGAAAACATGGCAGAATTGGAGGCAATGATAAAGGAATTTAACACAGCAGTGGCTAAAATCAAGGAGGTTAGTCAAAAGGTGAAGGATATGCTAAAGGAGGTGGTGTTAGAAGGCAACAAACTAGACAAACTTACTGTGAAGGCCATGAAGAAGAAGATTCCCAATACTACCAACAAACTTGCAACCAGGCTCCTAAACATACAAAAAGATGTTCTTGCCAATCTACAGTTTAAGCCACAGGGGTTCACAACTGCAGAGGCGTAGTCAAAGGACGCCAAGATGTTTTAGCAGCTAAAAAATAAAAAGAAACAAAACCAACAGAAGACCAGCAAACAACTAGTGACAAGTACCGTGAAGCAGCCCCTGTCAAGGAGGCAACAGGTAAAGATATAGAAGAAGGAAAAAATATAATATCAAATAATAAAAAGATTTACTACCTTTTTTATTTAGAAAAAACAGAAGGAGAAGTTTGCCAGTATCTGAAACCATAAATATCACAAACATTCTACAGCACAAATGTCCCCCACATAGGGCGTCAGCTGGTCCTGACGCCAGCCGCTGCCTCTGAAACAATCAATAAAATTTAAAAAGATTATCATATGAAGCAAGAACAACTTACATCACTCTAACCAAAGCAAAATGGCACCAAAATGGCAGGTCTTGGCTTTGAATGCAGCCCCAAACCTGCAACTCAACCAGTACGTTCCTCCCCCTGGCTTCTGTAATCTCTTTGTCATGCTTGTCTGGGATTTCATCCAAACTATGCTGTACCTAAACCTACCTGAGATGGAAAGAGGACAAGAAGAAGTCTGTTTCTGTTACCCCACTGAGCACACACTATCACACATCCTAAAAAATTTCAATGAAAAAATAAAAAACTTAACTATAGTTCCACCACCGTCATGCCTGCTGTAGTAGGCGTCCTTGGAGACTTCAGGGCCTCCTGGTGCTCCAACAAGACTGGTATACCAAAACAATGGAAAAATCCTTGCCACTACGTACTTTAAAAATAAAATCAGTACCCTGTACAATAAATTTTATGAGTTCTCAGCCCTGTTTGCAGAGCAGAGATTTCACTTGATTTTTTACCTAGGTCTTGTTGTACTGATGTGGCTTAAAGCAAAAGCCTGTGACTGGTCTGATGTGATAATAAAACTGGATGTAGTATGCCTTTTACTAGACTGAAAAAAGTGCCCCCGGATACAGCTTTTAAAGACTCAACAATGGGGGGGGTTATTTTAGCAAAATAAGGTACCAAGTTGACAACTTGGAACCTGGTGAGCGCAGTCACAATGGGATAGACTGTCATCATCCATCAAAAGACCTTTGCGTGTACGTTATAACATCCAAAATTACTGGCAAGATACGTGAGTACGCAGTATACACAGGTGTATATAGCTACAGACTGCGTGGAGTGGGGCAAAACCAGTATGGGCCAGGAGTACCACTCAGAGGAGTTAAGCTGTGCTGGCTCCTTGTAGTAGTACTTACCAGATGGATTGTTGAATGGCCCATGCTGTTGATTATGTTGGTAGCCCCCAATCCCTAGGCATGCTGTGAGGACAGCTTAGAAGATTAGGTGATTCATCTTCTGGTCCTGGGAAAGGGCAGACAAAGCTTAGTGTCTTGTTTAACTTCTTGTAGGGTAAGTTTTAGATTGATTTATGTGATAATATTGAGGGGTAATTTCACTCAATGATAGCACAAACTATCATCAAGTGATTTTGTTTTATTATATACTATCATCCTTGTGGGGCATGAATAGTGCAAAACATTGGACAGGGAACCCCAAACATTTGGTGTTGTCTGGAATTCCCTTTTGGGAGTGGGATGGGGATGGTTTGACAAGCAATGAATTGTTAATCTTGGCATTGCATGGTTTTGGAGCTTCTTCAGGCACTTTCATGCATTCATATTCAACTTCTGCAGTTGATGCATTAATTGTCATGCTGGGCAGCTTGTAAACCCCCTCCAAATTTGGTAGGTTCTAAATTTGGGCAGTAGTTCCCCCCCATTTTTGGGTTTGGGGAAATTGCCTTTTGGGGATTCCCAATTAGGCAATTTCCCCATCTGGCGGCTGGCTGGCTGGGAGACTGGCTGGCAGGAGCAGGTGGGTGGGCGGGCGCCTGGCGGCCGACCGTGCAGTCTGCAGCCAGGGTATAAACCCTGTTTTTGCCAAAATTTAATTTTTAAATTTTGTTTCTTCCACTGGGTGTTTTGTGGCAGTTTCCCCAATCAGGGGGAACTGCTGCAATTTTTTATTTTGCTCTTTGAGCCCAATTGTGCCCAAAAGATTATCTTGACAAAGGGTGTTGTCAGGAATATTCCTGACACAGCTCAATAGAGCACATTATTCAGGATTCTGTTATTCTTGCTGCCACCTATGGGATGGCTGCTCCACCAGAAAAAATCCTCCTAGCTAATTGTGTCACAATGCTTCTGCATTCTACCTGCCACAATTTATTTGGTACAGGTCCAATGTCAACATACATGTTGTCAATAGAAATTACTAGTCTATTTCAACGCAATGTCCTGGAATACTGCCACTCCCATCCCCAACAAAAGTCTACACCCAAATACTATTTTAATTTCTATATATATTTTAAAATTATCTACTCAAACCATCTATATTCAAAAAATAAATACACAATAAAAATATTCTGTGCATTCATTCATTCATCCTTATTGCTTTGTTAATTTTTATAAACATGACAGTATATAATCAGAATCATATAAAAAATATAAAAAACTACCCTTAATAAAATCATAATAATAAAAATATAAATATTCTTTTGTTTTATTTTTCCATTCATTCATTCAATTGGCTTTGGTTTGTTAATTTTTATTATACTTGACGCAATATGCGGAGTCACAGAAATAAAGTTGAAATAAATTAAACTAAATAAAAACAAAAATTAAAAGATTAAATCCAAAAAATATTGAGAATAGAAAAGCCTTTAATTTATTGGCTGCTGGGCAAGGCACACAGGGAGAAACAAATCTGTGTGACCATAGAATTTGGCCATGTTTCAGCTGGGAGGGTATGGAAACCAACCTGCAGCAAATTAAACAAATCATCAAGCCTGGGTGGTGCTCCTTTCTTGAAAAATCTCTTGATCCACCCAAAGACCTCCTCAATTGGGTTGAGGAATGGGGAATAGGCAGGGAGGAAGAGAAGACGTAAAGGCGCTGTAGCCAATTGTTGGGAGCCAATTTCTACACCAGGTGAATCAGCTGAAATTCATTGAGAATATCAGCCACCTTATGGAGCCCAACATTATTCAATACAATAATATTGATGAAGCCCAGGCTTTTGCGCCTCAGGTGCTCCTGAACCAATTAGAGAAATTCAATGAAGGTTGTAATGTTGTGGGAACCCTTGATCATCTGGTATAGCTCAATACCAAGGTGACCAAGAAGGGCTACCATTGAGTAGGCAACAGACCAGACAGCCACACACTGGGACATTCTGTTCTTTTCCCCTTTTGGGACATACCCATACTCATTTCTCATGGAGGATGCAAAAGATGACTCATCAGTGTAGTAGAATTTGTTGGTCCACTTATCCTTGAGAGCAGTTACTGTCTTGGCATATTTTTGCCAGTAGACAACATTATCTGGGCTATTGCAGTTATAGGGAGAAACTCCAAGCTTTTTCCACAATAAATTTAATTTTTTCACCACTTGGTAGCACATGGAAACCAAAGCTTGGATTCCAAAAACAGATTCAATCATTGACTGAATATTTTCCAGTTCAAGATGGCAATTCTACTTGATCCACTCTTGGATTGCCCACAGGTGTTCCTGGACTAATAGGATTGATTAGCACTTGGATTTCTCCAAAAGAAGAACAGTCCCTGTTTTCAGGTAGGGTTTTAGAGCCTGTGCTTGGATTTTTCCAAAATACCAACAATAGCTGCGGCCTTCCTGTAGTCAGTAGTCTCCTCCATGAGCCTCATTAAGGTCTCCTGGGTGGCATCAGGGATAATGTAGTACTTGGTCTTTTTGGCAGTATGGATTGACTCATTGGGATTGGGCACAACACAGGGCATAGGCACTTGGCTGTAGAACACAGCAACCTTTCCGAGCACCTTCTGCCATCTGTTGTTTGATAAAATTACATGTTGCCATTGTCTTTCCTTTTTCCATCACTCATGTAAGAGCTCATATGTAGTGTCAAGGACAGGCTTCACCCTCTCCATGATAGTAGCCAAAATACCATCACCGCGGTATACGAAGGTCATATACAAATGACACCCTCTTGTGGTATTAGTCTCAATAGCATAAGCTATTACTGAGAGGATCATTTATTTATAGTGGAGCCCCCATCTGCAAAGGTTTCAGGCTGGGAGTACAAAAAACAGGGGACTGGAGTCCCCAAGAGTTTGGTCATGGGACTTGGGAAGGAATTGGTGTTTGAAAAGGATGGCCAAATCCCTTGTTCCTGGGCAATCTGTTGGGGTTTTAGACAGTTCTGCTTGGGGCCAGCTAATTTCCTCTGGATGGGTGGTCAGGTGGTGATGACACCTCTTGGCTTTTAAGCTGCTTCATTTTTGGTTTGGGGATGCTAGTTTGATTGGAGTCTTGGCTTAGCTGAGTTGTTGCTATCCACCTGGTTCCATTGGCTGTAGGTCATGTTATTTTTATCTTTGGAAGTTGTTTTTGGGTTTTTCCTCTCATATTTTTTAGAATTTGGCCTGGGTTGTAAAATCCGAGTTTGCCCTTCTTCTTGGGCCCAAGAATTATTCTTAAAAATTTTCCCTGCTTCAGGGGGCTTTTCTGATTGGCTGGGTGTCATGATGGGTTTTTGGTTGGCTGGGGAGTGGGCCCTGGGAGCTGGCAGCGGAGCCCGCTGGGAGCAGGGTGGGCAGACAGGGTGGGCAGTGGGCGTGCTGGAGGCAAGCAGGTGGCTGGCTGGGCAGTGGGAGGCAAGCAGGCAGGCAGGG